>JAVJIF010021659.1:0-95116 GCA_038442645.1 Agave tequilana
CAAGTAGTTTTTCTTTGTTGCTTGTTTCCAAAAACACCTAGTTTTCCACACTTGAGCTATCATACTATCCTAATCTATTAGGATCTTGTTTTTGTGGAAAAAGAAAAAGGAAAGAGGTTTGTGGTTGAAAGAGACCACCTATTGTAAACCTTGATTTCTTGGTTGCTCCCTCTTTGGTAGAGGTTGAGGTTTGTGTAATTGGGTGTGGTTTTGCTCCCTCTAGTGAGAGGTGGAGATTGGTTGTAAACCTCTTCGGTAGAGGTGTGGTTTATTGGTTGTTGTATTGGCTACGGGCCTACCCCTCGGTTGTGAGGAGGTTGTTTGAGAGAGGAGTTTGGTACTCCTAGAGTTGTAACAAATCCTCTTCGGTAGAGGTTTCCTCGGTGGGAGATAGTGGATTGGAATCCTACACGGTGGTGTAGGCGGGGATGTAGAGCAAGGTGCTCGAACCTCGAAACATATCTTGGTGTTTGCGTTTTGATCCATTGTCTCTCTAACTCTCTCTCTTATAATTGTGCAAAGCATCATTCATATCATCATACCATACTTGCTTGTGTTGAGCATAATTCATATTGTCATATCATATATATTTGCTTGTGTTGCCTTGCATATTCATATTGCCTATTCATCTTATATGCTTGGTTTTTGTGTGTGCCTCACTTGTACCTAATCAACAAGAGCTTCACATAGCACCTCAACCCATTCAAGGGGAATCAAGAGGAGTTAGTCCAGAGCCCTTCACGGGGAATTCGACTACACTTGTTGATTGTACTAAGTGTGTTGCAAGATTTGCATTAGCTTCCGCATTTGGCGCACTTAGTCTTGCATTTAGTTCTAGATTAGCACTTACACCTATTCACCCCCCCCCTCTAGGTGTTTTTCAGTATCTAGACGCTTACAAATATCATCCCTATAGGCTTCAAGCAGTTCAACAGTACACTCACGAAGGCTATAATCCAGACAGGATCAAGCTCTGAGTACTTCAAAAGATTGCTCGTCCAATCGCGAAGGCAAAACAAAATGAAGTCCAAAAGTATTTCAAAATCCTTCCCAGTAATTATGGGGTTAAAAACTTTGGAGGAGATTCTGTACATTGTCTATAAAAATCACTGAGGACAAAGCCTTGGACGCGGATCTTACCACACGGGAAGGTCACTCCCAACTCAGACGTAAGTCTCACGTCAGACGCAAAAATGGGATCTCAATCAAAACGTGAATTTCATCATAAGGAAATGCGAGGGTCACGTTCAAAGGCTAGACGCGACACTCGCATTGTTCATCAAACACGAGCTGCTACGCATTGCATCAAACACGAGCCATAAGCTCCACGTTCCCACTCAGACGCGACCCTGAGAAGCTTGTGAGCTCCACTCTAACAACAGAGCATCTGTATCCAATGAGACCTGCATTTTTGTTGTAACTGGCCCTACTACTGGGTCAATAAACTCCCACGTAATATGGGAGTTAATCCCCGTTATGGAGGGATCTAGGGGACAATTTAAATTCTCCTATAAATATATGAAAGCTATGAGGGAAGGGGCTTTTCTAGAAGTTTTTCTAAACTGAGGGAAGTAAATTCAGCAATCTAAAAGTTCAAAACTTTTGAGAGAGAGAGAGGAAGAGAATTCCTTTAAAAAGGAGAACTCCAACGCTTGTTGCATTCAAGTGGAGTTATTTCAATCTCTTAAAGGCATTCTCAAGACAATCCAAGAGAATATTTTCATTCAGCCGGTCAACGGAGAAACAAGATTCACTCTCCATCGACACGATGAACCAGTCTTAAACAAAGAGAAGATCCACTCAAACCCTCCTCTTTTGTAATTGAATTTCGATCCGTTGTAATCTTCTTTGCAATCAATAAGAATTTTTACACACTCAATTTTTCAATGGAAAACCAAGCTGAAGAAATCGCTTTTTGAATTAAAGCAATCACCAAATTAATGATACAAGTGTTTTGACAGTTTCATAAGAGGCAAGAAGTACACATGAAGTCATTACGACCCATATGTGTATTACAATAAGCTACTGAGTAAAGAATATATATATCTATTACTGTATGTGGACGATATGTTCATCGCTTTCAGGAAGATGTAATTGATAAACTGAATAAAGACTTGTCTTCTGAATTTGAGATGAAAGATCTGAGTGAAGCAAAGAAGGTGCTAGGCATTGAGATTGAGCGAGACCAAAAAGGTGACAACGTTAGTGTAGGCTGTCCAAAAGTTACTGGAGGAACAAGCCATTGAAAAGCAAAGTTTCAAGCTCTAGACGCGAGGGACTATCACCCGCGTCTCAGCATCAAGGCGCGTTGGCTCGACACCCGCGTCTCAGCATCAAGGCGCGTTGGCTCTACACCCGCGTCTCAGCATCAAGGCGCGTTGGCTCGACACCCGCGTCTCAGCATCAAGGCGCGTTGGCTCGACGCCCGCGTCTCAGCATCAAGGCGCGTTGGTTCGACACCGCGTCTCAGCAATAAGGCGCGTTGGCTCGAACACCCGCGTCTCAGCAACAAGGGCGTGAGTCTAACCCGCGCCTCAGTTGTAACCACCCGGATTACGGGGCCAGTCACCGCACAAGTAGCGGGAAGTGGCCCCTCATTGTGGAGCGTTTTTAGGGGGCACATTCACCCCTGGGACCTCTATAAATAGCCCCGTTTCCTGGAAAAAAAAAGGAGAAGGAGAGGAAAAAAAAAAGGAGGAGATAGGCAATCAGAAAAAGACACACAGAGAGAGGAGATCAGAGAATCAGAGGGCGACACAGAGAGAAAAGAAGCAGATCAACTCTTCAGCAAGTTCGCTGCGTACGAGCTAGCTTTCGCCTACCTTCTCTTTTAGAGCTTTGGTAGACAGAGCCGTGTCACTCTTTCTGCCGGCCGAAGAGGAGATCCCTGAAGGACGGTCATCTGGTCAACGGAGAACAAGATTCACTCTCCACCGCCACACGAAGAACCCAGCCTCAAACAAAGGGAGGATTCAAGACTCAACATCCTCCCTCCCTTGTAACCGGAAGGAACAGTTTTTGTTGTAATCCTTTTCATTTGATTCAAGGAAAACTTTTACTGCAATTCTTGTCCACTCCTTTTTCGGGTCATACAAGAGATGGCGACTCCGCTGGGGACTACTTTCGTCACTGACGAACAGATCGTGGCGCAGGACGACGTCCTCCGTAACGGGAAGATGGTCGAATCGCTCATTGTCGAGTTCGACCAGGCGAAATATGAAGAGTTTCTCTCTTCTGGCTCCAAGAGCCCAAAGACCCGCGTCTGTCGCAGGGTCTCGGCGGGGAATGGCCCCGAAGCCCGACCTGAAGCTCTCTTGGGCGCCGCTGCTGCTGCCCACTGTGCCCAGCAAAGTTCACGCGTCAACGCCTCTCAGAAGGCCCGCGTGATCCTAAGCACAGTTGATGTTGCGACCAACTCCGGTGCACAGAAGACCCGCGTCAACGTCTCTCAGGAGACCTGCATGATCAAACTCTCTGGTGATCAACATCAGCTCGTCGTTGGTTACTCTCCACCTCCACGACGCAACCGAAACGCCGAGCGTCGACAGAGGAGGCACGCGCGTCAGCTTCAAGTTGGAACCGTTGGTTATCCGACTAAGGCTAAACGCGACATGCAATCTGGCGCTTTGCCCGCGGCACGTCCAGTACGTGAAATCCGCGTTTGGCGGCCCAAATGTGGAACTCCTCAAGTTGAGTCCTCTGAAGACCAACTCACCAAACGCCGAGGCGAAGCTTCTGCGTCTCGTCAAACGCAAGAAGCACGCGCCCACAGGCGTGGGGCCCAGCAGCCCATTCTCTCTCAAGTGTCTCTGCCCAGACGCACCAGGCAGCAACGCGAGACTCGCGTTTCATCTCAACAGAGACGCCAGACGCGCGTTACACAGTCGCGTCGCGAGAACCGCGTCCCTGAAGCCTGCGTCCAAGCTGTGCAGCACATGAATGCCTCCCGTCTCCGACGTTACAAGGCTAGTCTTTTCAATCCCCCTCCCATGAATTTGAGGGATTACTTGACAAAGAAAAGAAGTGCCAATCAGGTCACTTCGTCATGCTGCTGCCAACGGCTTATCTCCATACTCTCTGGATGCCATTGCAAGTCAGGCGTGAACCAGCAGTCTTTGATCAGACAGCTGACCCTGATTCCCCCGTCAGCTAAAAGAGACGCTCCCACAGAAGGAGAACCTTCTCTGACGTTGAGTACCCGGAGTTCACTGCGAATATGACAAGCAGGAGTAAGGGAAAACAACTTGCGGTCAGCTCAGATGAGTCAGAGTCTGACTCTGAACCGGAAGGGGTGTATCGACACACTCGCACTCGGACGGGGGTCATTCCCCCAATTGACTATAATGCCTTAGCCCACGGCGTTGAAGTGAACGATTCTCACTCCGCCGTAGCGGAATCGAGGGCTTCGAACTCTTCCGTTGAGAAGGAGGCCTCCGCCTACATGACAGGCACTCCTGAGGAAACGGCTAGACGTTTGGAACAGATCCAGAAGGCACAAATGGATATGATTCTTTCTCAGCAGGAATCTATCGACTCCCTCAAGCAGGCGATTGCACAGCTGCTCGAAGACAGAAGGAGGTCTCCTTCTAAAAAGTCAAAGGGCAAAGGGAGAAAGGGAGGAGGCTCATCTTCCGAACCTTCTGAAGAGAGGCAGCAATCTACTTCTAGTTCGTCCAAACCCTCGTCGCAAGTAAAGGGCGACCAAGACCCGGGGAAGGCTCATGCTAAAAGAATGAGTCAACTGGAGCGACGCCTCGAGGCCCTTGCCAATCGCAAAGACCTTCAAGAAGTAGGAGTGGTTCGGCCCTACCCGGCCGAATGGGACTTGGTTCCATACCCTCCTAAGTTCAAGGCTCCAACCCTCCAGGCATTTGACGGGAAGGGGTCACCCAACCAGCACATCTACTACTTCAAATCCCAAACCGGGAATGTAGTAGACAACGATGCTATCCTGGCGCGTCTGTTTATCGGCACCCTGAAAGGGTTGGCCTTTGAATGGTTCATGAAGCTCCCAGAAGGTTCTATCAAGAACTGGGGCAATCTGGAGAAGCTGTTCTTAACACGCTTCTTCGAAGATGACTCCGAAGTCACGATGCCCACCCTTTTGGCTACCAAACAGCGGAAAGGGGAGTCCGTCAAATCTTTCGTAGAAAGATTTCGAAACATGGCACTCCGGTGTCCAAGCGGTATGACCCAGGCTACCCTGGTGGAAACATGCCGCCACAATCTCCAAACCTCACTCCTTGCTCAAATAGGAGTTGCTGAAAGCCGCACCTGGAAACAATTAGTCCAACAAGATGAACAGGCTGAGGAGATTGTTGCCCGCGTCAGAGCGGAAGAAGGTAAGCCTAGGCCGGAAAGGTCAACAAGGCGTGCGCCAGACACATCCCTCCAAACAAAGCGGAAGGATAATTTGGCAACGGAGACCAAATCTCCCGCCAAACCTCAATCAGGCAGGGCGAGTGGCTCTTCAAGTCAGCCTCGCGCCAACAAGCAATATTCCTTCAAGGAGGAACATGTCGATTCACTCTTTAAACTACTCAACAAGAGCAACCGACTGAAGCTCCCTGAAGCTAGGCGCCCCGAGGAAGTCGGCAAGACCGACAATCCCAACTACTGTCTATACCACAGAATGTTGGGACACCCTACCAAAAGCTGCTACGTCTTCAAGGATGTCCTTCAAGCTCTGATTGACGCGGAGGTGTTAAAGCTCCGACCAGAGCAGAAGAAGGTGACGGCCAATGTGACGTCAGCTCTCCAGTTCGGAAGACAACCCCAACGCCTGTGGGGGTAGTCCCAATTCCAAGAGGAGAACTGAGAATAGTCAACACAGACCCTCACCAGCAGCAAGAGAAAGGCTTGGTACCCGTTCCCACCCCTCAGGGAGAAATCATATGGGTCCACCCTGACCTTGTCAATGAACAGCAATGGACTACTGTGACTAACAGGAAATCCAAAGGCAAGGCAAAAGCCTCATCTTGCAACGTGGTATGCGCCTCTTCTCGAGAAGCGGAGACTGATATCCCTTCACTGACCGACTCAGAGGAGGAAACGATAGTCTTGGCCGCAGAGCCCAACCAACAATGGCGGGAACCCGTTCAGGACAGGCGTACTTGAAACAGTACGGCGAGACGGTAGTAGCCCCTCCACAACCAACTGCGGAGCCAGTCAGGCCCTCCACAAAGCCACCTGTGGAGAAGCAGAAGGAGACTCGATTTTCTCGAGCCCTTCAAAAAGGCATCGCGGAAGGATCTACGGCACCTTACCGCTTTGATGTCCTGGCTCAGTTGGCCAACATTCCGGCACGCATTACCTTGTATGAACTTCTTAGACTATCAAAGTCGACCAGGGAAGCTCTGCAAGAAGCTCTGGCAAATGCTGAGGTCTTTATGACCCAGGTGCCGAAGGAGGAAGATGTAGAGGATTGCCTCCACACCTCCCAGAATGCCCCCTGCATCACCTTCACGGTAGATGATATGCAGGTAAAGGGAAGCATGATCGACCCCTGTACTTCACAGGGTATATTGGATCGTCTGAGGTGAACCGCATCCAGGTAGATCCAGGGTCCGCGTTGAGCATCATGCCTCGCCGGGTCATGCAACATCTCGGCATTCCTACTCATCGTTTGAGCCCTACCCAGACGACTATCTATGGGTTCAATGCCAACCAAACCCGTCCGATGGGAAAAATCAAGCACAGGTGTCAAATTGGAAGCCTCAAGTTGGAAGTGACATGCTACATCATCGATGCCGACACTTCCTATAACCTACTATTGGGACGACCATGGATTCACCGCAATTCCATCATTCCATCCACTCTCCACCAAGTCATGAAATACATTGACGGAGTGGAAAGGTTCAAACGTTGATTGCAGAGAGGTATCCGTTTAAAGGGGTCGAAAATTATTTCACGGACTCCCTCCTATATCAGGATCCTGAGGAGTCAAATGAAACCCCGCAACCAGAGGAGCCAGACTCTGGTAATGAGGCTGACACTGAGCCTGAGAAAGAAGAGTGCCTGTGGGAGTTAGAACCACTTGTAACAGGCACTAATAAGCCTGATGTCGATAATACCACCGATGATGTAGGCGGTTGGTATATTAATAAAGATTTAGATTTTGCGTATTTTTCTGTGTGTGCTTCTGATTCAATACCGTCAGATACTAGCACTGATATAGATGATGATCCCTGGTCGGCAGTAGATGTTTTGACATCGTTGCATGTACCAGTGAAGTCGTCTTTCGAGACATACCAAGACAATGGTAATGCGCAAGAATCTATATTCATGGTTCCAGCCAGACGAAAAGGCCAAAAACCAATTCTTTTTGGGAGAATCTCGTCTGAGCCAATGCCCCGCGAAGACTCGGAAAGTGAGGAGTAATCCCCTCAGCTCAGTCATTATGAACCAAAAGCGCTCAAAATGATGAAGTGCATGGGGTACGATCTAACCAACAGACCCGGGTTGAACTTCGGTAAAGGAAGGAGAACGCTACTTCGATCCTTTGTGCCAAAAGGGAAGGCCCCCGATTATTATCATCGGACGCGCCGGGGGTTGGGCTACGTATCAACTCCGGTCCCATCAGCCTCCGATTCTCAAGAATCGTCGAGCAACGATTACTCATCAGACACATCATCTTGGGAGTCAGATGTCAGTGTCGGCAACATCTTCAATGAACTTTCAGTGAACATGGTTTCGACAAGCCACCTGGAAGATGGAAATGAAGAAATGATCCAATCTGATACAGACCCTTGGATCAAACATTTAAATGCTCTTTGGGATACCCGCTTTGAACAGCGCGAGCCACCCACAGAAGACAAGGTTGTTCAGATCAACCTAGGAGATGAGGCTAACCCAAAGCCCATCTTCATAAGTGACGGCCTGTCACCTTCGGAGAAGAAGGATCTAATATCTCTTGTACAAGAGTATATAGACATCTTCGCCTGGAATTATAAGGACATGCCAGGACTTGATCCTCAAGTGGCCATGCACCGCCTCAACATCAATCCGGACGTAAAGCCTGTCAAACAACAGCAGCGACGGTTTCGTCCAGAAATAATGGAGGCATTCAATCAGAGGTCAGAAAACTTATTGATTCTGGCTTCGTCAGGGAAGAACAACATCCCGACTGGGTAGCCAACATCGTCCCCGTCTCCAAGAAGAACGGGAAGATCTGGATTTGCATCGACTTCCGCGACCTAAACGAGGCCTGCCCCAAGGACGAATTCCCACTGCCAATCACAGATGTCATGATTGACAACACTTGTGGATTCGAACGAATGTCCTTCATGGATGGATTCTCAGGATACAATCAAATTAAGATGTATCCTGATGACGAAAAGCATACCTCCTTCAGAACACCTCTAGGGGTATATTGCTACACTGTCATGCCCTTCGGACTAAAGAATGCAGGGGCAACATACCAAGCCATGAACGCCATTTTCCACCGGCAAATACGCAAAATGGTGGAATGTTATGTTGATGACATCGCGGTAAAAAGTCGCGCTAGAGGTGATCACATAGCTGACCTGAAAATGGTCTTCGACATCATGCGGACTCATCAGTTGAAGATGAATCCCACCAAATCCTTCCTGGGGGTGGCCAGTGGTAAATTCTTGGGATTCGTTGTAACCTCCACCGGAATTCATCTGGACCCGGAAAAGGTTCGCGCTATCCAGGAGATGCAACCCCCGAGAAATCTCAAGGAACTCAGGGGATTGCAAGGACGATTGGCGTACATCCGCAGGTTCATATCAAACCTCTCTGGGAGATGCCAGCCCTTTGCCAAATTGATGAAAAAGGGTCTCGTTCGTTTGGGACGACGCTTGCCAACAAGCATTCGAGGAGATTAAACACTATCTCACCCAACCACAGTCCTTGCAGCTCCGGTATCTGGAAAGCCTTTCCTGGTGTACGTTCGAGCGATGGATCATTATTTGGGAGCCCTACTAGCTCAGAATGACGATCAAGGACGTGAGCAAGCAATCTACTATCTGAGTAGAACAATAATCGGAGCCGAACATCGGTACAACCCGATCGAGAAGGAATGTTTGGCGCTGGTGTTCGCTATTCAAAAAATGCGACACTATCTGGTAGGCCGGACTATAAATGTCATATCAAAAGTCAACCCTCTGAGGTTACTCATGACAAAACCTTCCTCATTAAATGGCCGGCTGGCAAAATGGGCCATATTGCTATCACAATATGAGATGCATTTTCTGCCACAAAAGGCTATTAAAGGACAAGCGGTGGCGGACTTCTTAGCTGAACACCCAGATCCGAGAGCAGCCAAACTCTACGAGGATCTCCCAGACGAGGTCGCCGAAGTCTGTCTGACTCAGACGTCGTTCGAAGGACAAGTATGGCAACTTTTCTTCGATGGTGCATCAAGAACAAGTCCAAAGGGACACAACGTAGCGGGGGTAGGAGTGGTACTCGTCTCCCCACAAAATTATGTGATTCCCCGAGCTGTCTCACTGACCGAGCCTTGTTCCAACAACGTGGTGGAATACAACGCTCTCTTGATCGGGATGCAATTCGCCGATGAGATTGGCGTTAAAAATCTCGAGGCATACGGTGACTCTAAACTCATCGTCAGCCAAGTTCGCGGGGAGTACGAAGTCAGACATGAAGACTTGGTACCCTATCATAACGCAACTATCCGCATGGCCGAGAGGTTCGCAAACTTCTACATCGACCATGTACCGCGCAGGCAAAATGCGCATGCAGATGCACTCGCATCCCTTGCTGCCTCCTTAGCTCTTCCAGCTGGAGCAATGGAGAAGGTCTTCGTCTACAGCCACGACCTGTACTGTCCGAGAGTCGCACTCGAAGACTACCCAGGATCAACGGGAGATCGTCGCGGCAAGGAGCACTTGAAATGTCAACCGGTCTAGAGCCTAGAGACTGGAGATTCCCCTACATCGATCACGTCTTATACGGCATCCTGCCTGAGGACACCAAAGAGGCGGCCGCCATTCGAAGGAAAGCCTCTAAATTCTACTATAATGCGATTACGCGAACATTGTATCGTCGATCGCATGACGGGGTCTTACTCCGTTGCCTCTCACCAAAAGAGGCACAAGAGGTATTGAAAGAGGCCCATGACGGTATGTGTGGAGCCCATCAACCTGGCCCAAAACTGGCACATCGACTCCAAAGATTGGGTTACTATTGGCCCAAGATGATTGCCGATGCCATCACCTATGCTAAAAGGTGTCACGCTTGCCAAGTGCATGGGGATTTCATCCATCAGGCACCAGGGTACCTCCACTCTACAACCTCTACTTGGCCATTTGAAATGTGGAGGATGGATGTGGTTGGTCCTATCAGCCCGCCATCATCAAAAGGACATCGGTTCATTCTGGCGATAACCGATTACTTCTCCAAATGGCCGAAGCTGTTCATTTGAAGGAGGTAAAATCATCTAACGTGATCAAGTTCGTGAAACATCACGTTATTTACCGTTTCGGCATACCTCGGCGAATTGTTCATGACAATGGACCTCAGTTCATCAGCCAGGCTTTCCAGAGATTCTGTGCCAAGTTCAGAATCCAGAGTGTGTCCTCAACGGCATACTATCCTGCCACTAACGGCCTCGCAGAAGCTTTCAATAAGACCATTGGCAAGCTTCTTAAGAAGTTCGTCTAGAAAAGTCAACGAGACTGGGACGACAAGTTGGGTGAATGCTTATGGGCTTACCGCACAACTGTGCGAACCCCAACTAAAGCTACGCCATTTTCTTTGGTATACGGGTGCGAAGCCGTCCTTCCACTCGAAATCCAAATTCCATCTCTACGCGTCGCCCTGACAGCGGAGATGACAACAGAGGAGAAGCATCGACAGCGACTCCAGGAATTGGAGGCCTTCGACGGTAAGCGTCTGCAGGCCCAACAGCAAATCGAGCTCTACCAGGCTCGAATTACCAAAGCCTTCAACAAGAAAGTTAAAGTGCGAACTTTCAAGAAAGGCGACCTTGTCTTAGCCGTCAGAAGACCTATGGTGATGACACATAAGACAAAAGGAAAATTCCAACCCAAATGGGAAGGACCATTTGTAGTAGAGTCAGTCTACTCAAATGGATCATATCGCCTCATAACCTCGAATGGCGATACACTCATGATGCCTATCAATGGCAGGTTCCTGAAGAAGTACTATCCCTAGATGGTATCCTTCCACCGATCAAGTTAAAAGTACACCTCTGATCAAAACATCCGACGCCTCCGACGGCTAAGGATAGAGGAAAATGTTGGCTTTTAAGCCCAACATAAGTCTTCGACAACTCATCATGCTGAGGGGAATAGCATGGCTAGCCCAACTCAAACGGTAGTTGGTAAAGGCACCTCAAATCCGTTGATAGCTGAGGGTTTGCTAAAAATCCTAAAGTGGACTTGGCTCCACTCTTTCCTCCAAAATCCCCTACCAATTCTCATCCACAGAATGGTAGGTCTACAAAATACAATCATTATACCTCTGGTAATGGAAACTTTTCAATATTCCTTGTCGAGTATAAGTTTTGTTTGTCAACTCTACACGGAGTACCAAATTTTCAAATTTGCCAAGTTAACACTACACCTCTGGCACTTCAAAATTTTCACTTGTCAATTCTCACCAATAGAATGACAGGTCCTCAAAATTGCTCTTATCATGAGGCAATCTTTGTCAAGTTAATATCACACCTCTGACAAATTATTGTTAAAGTTTAACACCACACCTCTAAACAGTAATCAAGTTTCTGCCAGGTTTAATATTACACCTCTGACAGTCACTCTTCTTCAGACTTCCATATCGAAGCTGAAATGGATGATGCTAAGTTAACACCACACCTCTAGCATCCAAGTCATTGCTAAGTTCAACAATACACCTATGGCTTTGACCTTTTCCTCGACTTCCTTATCCAAGCCGAGATGACCAATGCTAAGTTCAACATTACACCTCTAGCATTACCCTCACTGTCAAGTTAAACATTACACCTATGACAGTGACACTTCTGAGTTAAGTTAATATCACACCTCTGACTCACATCCTTGTCAAGTTAACATTACACTTCTGACAAGACCACTTTCAACCCGTTAAGTTAATATCACACCTCTAACGGTAACAAACTTTCCTAGACCCCCCACGAGTCTAGTCTCACTTGTTATTCTCTTCAACAGAATAACAAGTCTACCTAAAAACATTGTTAGGTTAATACTACACCATCAACAGTGTTTCCATCAAATCCCCAGTTAAGCTCAATCTAGTTAATCCCAAACACTTGATAAGAGTTCACCCTTCCTGGGGTACCAATTCTACTTGTCACTTTCTCTTATAAAGTGGCAGGTCCACCAAAATTATTTCATCTCTGTCAAGTTAATATTACACCTCTGAAAGTATGGAGAGAGTTCCTGAATTAGGATCTTTCCCTACAAAGTTTGACTTATTAAGATTATCATCATAATTTTGACAAAGTCAAAGATTCTTTGCTTCTATGAGTCTAAGACAAAAAGTTCAAGACAATGAAAGAGGCAAAAGAAAAGTGTCACTTTTATTTATTTCCAGGCATATGAAAGTGATACAAAATGCTCTCTTATACAATAAGATTGAGTGTTACAGTAAAAACGCTCTCTTATACAATAAGATTGAGTGTTACAGTTAAAACGCTCTCTTATACAATAAGATTGAGTGTTACAATTAAGGAGTACAAAGAAGTCCCTCTCCCTCTCAGAGGTTGCACTCACTCCTTAAAGCCGCGTCTGATTCCAAGTGCGCGATGTTTTGTGGCTACAATAGAAGCTGGTTACACCACGATGCATGGTGTAAATTGAAAAGTCACCTAGAGGGGGGGTGAATAGGTGACAATGCTAATCTATGAACTAAATGCAGAATTTAATAACTTAATGCAAATTACACTCAAGTGCTATCAACAAGTGATGCACACAACCAAGCCAAGCAAATATGAATGAGCAATGTAAATAAATGCAAGGCACAAAGTAAAGAGAGAGTAGAGAGAGCCAATGGATCAAGCGCAAACACAAAGATATGTTATCGAGGTTCGAGCACCCAGCTCTACATCCCCGCCTTCGACACACGAAGGATTTCCACTAGCTCGTCCACCTAGGACCCTTTACAAGGAGTACCCAACACTCCTCTCTTTACAACCTCCTCCCAACAATCACAACCTCCTCCTTGAGGCAAATATTCAAACCAATACAACAAACTCCCAATCACCAACCAATACAAGGATCACCTCTCAACTAGAGGGATATAACCCAAAGCACAAAGCTAAGAAAAGATTGGGTTACAACTTGGTGGTCACAACAACAACCACAAACAACTTCTTCTTCCACACAAATAACCTATAGATATAGATAGTAGATTTTTAGCTCAAGTGTGGAGAAAACCAAGGGATATGAAACCAGCAACTCAAAGAAAACCTTTGGGAAACAAATGAAATCAAGATATAGGAGTTCAAACAAAAGCTTTTCCCAAAATCCCTTTTCTTTGGTTTTTCAAACCCTAATCAAAAACACAAAAGATTGTTCACTTTGAATCCAAAAACCTATTTTTTTTCTTGCAGCAAAAACACCAGAGAGATAGAAAATTTTAGCCCAAAAATTCTTAAAGAAAAACTCTCTCAAATGAGGTATTTATAGGCAATTTAGAAAACTAGCCGTTTACAGAATATTTGCCAGATTTACCCTGTCGGTCGACCGGCCGGTCGACCGCCCAACGGTCAAATTCTGAACCGTTGTGGCTACCGGTCGACCGCCTCGGTCGACCGAGAATTCCTGAGAGCCAACAGCTCTCCGTCGGTCGACCGCTTCGGTCGACCGGATACAGAGTCAGCCAGCGTGCACGTATCCGTGCACGTCGGTCGACCGGAACGGTCGACTGGCTTCTTTGGTGCGGTCGACCGTACCAGTCGACCGGCCAAGCCTGGCAGACAAAAATCAGGTCTGAAATCTGGGGAAAAAATATTATAATAAATCTCACAAAATCTCTAAAATTCCACAAAAATAGTTTTATCATTTTATATTGAAATACAAACTTGTGTTAAAAATCCTAACACAAATTTCAAACATATTTGACTATTTTTGTGTCATGAAAATTTTGCCAAAAACAAAAACCGTATTTTCTAAAACCTTGTATTTTGAATAGAAAATACACATTGTCTAAAACTTATCCATGATACAAAAATATGATATTAAACACTTTGAAGCATATTGTATATGAATAGAAATTCAATATACAAGAAACATATATATATATCATGATTTTTGTCATTAAGTCCAAAAATATGTTTTGTTGTAAATACCAAAACATAAAACACATGGAATAGATTATCAAACAAAGTTTGTCTAAACAATTGAAGCATGCATTTATATAGAACAAATCTAATATACATAAACCTTGTAAACTTGTTTTGATAAAAATCTATTCATGAAAACCAAGATCGGTTAAACCTAAAACCGAAAATCAAAACATGAAAGGTGTGTGTGTTGTGAACTTGAGCTTATCATACTATTCTAATCTTTACAATTAGGATCTAAACCCAAACTAAAACTATGGATACCTAAGTCTTCTTGTAGAGCGCAATCTCCAAGCTAGAGCGCAATCTCCAAGTCGGCTTGATCCAAAAACTCTTGATTCACCGAGCAAGTGCAATGTATGATCTTTGATGCGCGGGCTCTTGAATCAACATGTGCAAGCTTCCAATACATCTTGTTGAAGCTAAACACCAACTAATATCTTGATTAATAAACTGAAACTAAAATCACAAGATAATTAGTACACATAACTACATGAGTTAATCATCATCAAAACTAGAGTGAAAGGCCTTTGGGCCAACAATCTCCCCCTTTTTGATGATGACAAAACTCATGGGGTTATATATGCATGGATTAAAGTAAAGCTTCAAAGAAGCTCCCCCTTAACTCATGCATAGGAATAAACAAACAATAAGATGCATATAAACAGGGTATATAAACAGGATTCTTGACATAAAATGAATATGCATATGAAACATGCTATTGATTCCAATTAAAACAAAACAACATGCTCTTGATACCAATAGATACTAATAAAAATAAAACTCATAATGCTCTTGATACCAATACCAATGGAGATGAAATGAACATAAAACTGAAAACTCATGCATATCAACTCCAATAAATCTTCTCCCCCTTTTTGTCAATCATCAACAAAGGGGTAAAAACAAAAAGATATGAATTCTTCTCCCCCTAAATATATGAAACAAAGAATAAACAAACTACTTCAAGGGGTGAAACAAAAAATGATACCAATTAAAAAAGTGTCAAAGAAGTGCATTATGATATCAATAGAAAGTGATCATAAAAACATTTAACAAATGCCTACCAATTACCAATTGAAAGTAAGAGGGGCATTGAAAACAAATATGATCCCAATTGAAATTAAAACATATTGAAAATAAAACACATGATACCAATTGGAAAACACATTGATACCAATTGAAGATATATATCTTGATAAGCATATGATACCAATTAAAAATCATTAATCATTCTTAAATCATTTTTTTTCTCATAAAGTTAGGGAGTGGGAAACAAAATCAATGGTAAACTAAATACCAATTGAAAAATTGAAATGTGAGTTTTCTCCCCCTTTATGAAATACCAACTAAACATATGCTTAAGTTAGAAATAAGATACCAATTGAAAACTAAGTTAATTGAAATAATGTTAAAGCTCAAGCTTAGCATAAGCAAGATAATGATAATGCTTGTATAAAGAAACCAATTGAAAATTGAATCAATTGAAAATGATGGTCATTTAAAAAAATCAAGCTTATCATAAGCAAAATTTGTGCATATATCTTGAAGCACAAATAAATCATCTATATATGTATGTAAGAAATAGATACCAATTTAAAATTTGATACAGAGATACCAATTGTAAATTGATACTATATGAAGTGTATGCATACATATATATATAAAACAAAACATATATGAGTATACAAAAGGATGTCAAGATTTGATACCAATTGAAAGAATTCAATGATACCAATTGAAACAACAATAAGATCAAGTGTATATCTCATATTCACTACCACCCAATCATGTGCAAGTTTAAAATGATTTTCATTATAAAGCATACATGAACATGATCTCCCATCCAACCACCCTTAGATGGTAGGGGTTTTCAAAAATAGATTTGAAATTATAGTATGTTTGAAAATCTCTACCAAAAGTGAAGAACACGAACTAGTTTTGGAAAATCTAGAAAAACTAGAACGAGATCCTTCAAATAGGGAAATGAAAACAAAATAGTTTTTCATGAAATACATGTAAATCACATGGCACTAAACACTCAAAGTTCATAAAGCCCATATCATAGTCTCATGAAAACAAATCATGAGTAAACAATAAAGTGAGTGAACAAGTGTTATGTGACACATATCAATCATGAAAATATTCAATTAAGCTCATGTGAAATTTCTTAGAAAAACATGAAACCATGAAAAATCAAAATTTTCATAAAACACAATTTATACTTCAAGGCATATGTATGTCATATACAAACCAACGCATACATACATATCCTAAACATGATGAGTCCACAAAGTATATGCATGAATGCACGTGGCTCAAGGATGTATATGTATAGTCAATAGTTTGGACTAGATAGACATATACATGAAGTTAAAACACATGATCATACAATCATATCAAAAATGGGAATACAAGTTAGAATGCATGAATCATCAAAACTAGACTATACTAGCACATCTAATGGGTACAAATAGGCATCCAAGCACAAACATATATAAAGGTTTATTTGTGGCCCATTCTATGTACAAGTATAACTCCTAGTTTTCATGAAAACTAACATCTAAGCATATATTCAAATCATAAAGCATAAAACAGTCATAAATCAACAATTATTCTAAAAATGATCCTTATGTAAATTCATATGCTATAAGAATCAAGATATACATAATATCAAAACAATTGTGAAACACAAAATATGGAATCATATAAACAATGGTGATTACAAATTGCAAAACATGTATAGCAATGAACATACTAATCAACACATGAATCATTAAAACACAAAACCATAGAATCATGAACATCATATGATCATTGTGCATATGCATGTACATTAGATCTAAAGCATACATGTTAGTTTAAATAAGGTGAGACACTAAATGTAGATTCCAAATGAAGCATGGGTGCTCAAGTAGCTAAACATGTACAACTTAAATATAATGGCACAAGCATAATGGACAATAAAATACAACATGCTATAAAAAAATGAGAAGCATGTAAGCACTAAATGGAGTAAGGGATTGTTACCAAAACCAAAGGGGCAACTCTCCATGTCTCCAAAACACGATGGTCCTCCCACCAAATCTCCTTGAGAGTGAAGCATCCAAATGGTTCTCCTTTTAGCTTAGAATGCATCCACCTCAAGGCACCAATACCCTCACGTGACGCGAGAGCCTCCACCTACATCAAACATCAAAGAGGTGGATCTTGGTACCCATTTCTTTGTGGGTCCACGGGGGTTAGTATCTTTTCTAACCCAAACATAATTAGTTGCTAAATTTTCATGATAAATGCGATCATAACAAAATCTAGCAAGGTGGCCTTTTCGACCACAATGTGTACATGTGTACACGTGAGCATACATATGATGGTGGTGGTGATCATGAAAAGCATGTGTATGCCTAGATGGGTGTGCATGCAAGGTTGGAACTTGTTTCTTGCGAACCAAGGTTTCCAATCGTGTGTGATTCATGGCACAATGGCTCAAAGTGGAGCCCAAACAATCAACACTTTCTTCAAATTGTTTATATCATTTTCTATGCTAGAAGACAAAGTGGAACATGCTATAGGAGTGCAAGAAGTAGAAGCTACACTAGCATGACAAACATGAATATCAATCTCATTTTGTAAAGATTTATTTTAATCAAAACCAAATCCAATTCTTTTGTAATTGAATCAATTTTATTTTTCAAAGTAAGATTTTCTTTGAAAACAAGATCCAATCTAGAAGACAAAACCTCATTGTGTTCTACAACATCATCAAAACCATTTTTGTTTTTCAAATCTTCAATCTCTTTAAGTGCAAGTTCAAGTTGAGATTGTAGTGAGTCACGTTCACTAGTGATCTCTTCTTTTTCTTGCAAAATCACTTCAAAATTAGAACATAAATCCTTTAATTCATTTTTCAAAACAAGATTATTCTCTTTCAAAAGTTTGTGTTTTTCTAAGAATTTTTCAAGCTTTTGAGTAAGTTCCATATTTAAAGTTTGAACCTCAAAACAACCATGGCAATAAGAATTAGAGCTATCATCAAGAGGGGAATCCGAGTGTACCTCAAGGGAGTCTTTCCCTTGGACCATGAAGCATTTATCTTTGGACATGTTTCTCTTGGATCTCCTCAAATTGTTGATGATCCTTGGAAGCTCGGGAGACGTTAAGATGCTCCAAACTGCAAAAGCCGAATCATAGCGATCAAAAATAGGTAAAAGATATTCATTTAGAGATGCTAGAAGTGTCCTAAGGGCTAATGCATTGGCCTTCTTATGCTTGCTACTATTAGGGAGGGATTCTATAGTGATGGCTTGATAAACTAAATGTCCTAGTCCTTTTAGATGTCTAATCATGTCACCCTCCAAGAGTCAAATCTAAAATGGTCAAACATAGGAGGGCTAGCCATGAGTGCAAACTATTGTTGGCCCAAAGGCCTTCCACTCTAGTTTTGATGATGATCAACTCATGTAGTTATGTTTACTAATATTCTTGTGTTTCTAAGTTTCAGATCATTAGCAAGATATTAGTTTGGGAGATAGCTTCAACAAGGTGTTTGGAAGCTTATCATGGTGATTCCGGTGTCAAAGCTTCAAGATTATACCTTTGCACTTGGAAGATCACGGTTTGGGAGCTAGTCTACTTGAAGATAGAAGATCTACAAGCAAGACTTAGGTATCCTAGTTTAGATAGTGTTTTAGATCCATTTGTAAAGCTTAGTTTAGTTGATATGCTCAAGTGCACAAAACACACACGATTTATGATTTGGTTTTTGGTTTTCATGAATAATAGATCAAAACAAGTTTACATATATTATATGTATAGTAGATGTTTTCTATTTATACATACATGCTTTAACTTGGTAAACAAACTTATTTTGACTATTCTATTCATGTTTTGGAAAATCAAAGCTTGATAAAAATACTAGTTTTGTTTATGATAAAATTGGCAAGACACAAAAATGAATTGATATGATTGATATATGTCTTGAAATTTTTATCACAAGTTTAGTTTTCAAGTAAAATGATAAAACATATTTTTGTGGATTTTTTAGAAGTGTTAAAAGATTTTTTACAAATTTTCTATCTCAAAAATCTGCCCAGAAAAACTGTATTTCAGGCAGACCGGTCGACCGGGACAGTCGACCGGCTGCTGTGTCCGGATATGCACAGGCTGTGCATGTCCGTCGGTCGACCGGGTCACGGACCCAGTCGACCGATATAGAGAGTCTGCTCTCTGTATCTTTTCGGTCGACTGGGTCGGTCGACCGATAGAAGGAAACTGTGTTTCCTCCTTGTTGGTCGGTCGACTGGCAGTCGACCGAAGCCCCAACGGTCATATTTTCGACCGTTGCCGGTCGACCGGGCCGGTCGACCGGTGGCTGTCAGATTTGCCACATCAGCCTAACGGCTAGTTTTCTGGTTTGGCCTATATATACCCTATTCATTTGGGATTTTGGCTAAGGTTTTTAAGAGAAAAATTTCTGGTTTTCAGCAGAGTTTAAAAGAGTTTTAAAAAGAGTTTTTAGTGCTTTTAACTTCTCATCTTTATTGATTTGGGTTTTGGAAAAATCAAAGAAATTGGAATTTGGGATTTTTGTATTGGCATTCATTCTCTATCTTTTACAAGAAATTTCCCAAGTGTTTTTCTTTGTTGCTTGTTTTCCAAAACACCTAGTTTCCACACTTGAGCTATCTTCTATCCTAAACTATTAGGATCTTTGTTTTTGTGGAAAAGAAAGAAAAGAGAAAGAAAAGAGAGTTTGTGGTTTTGGAACCACTTGTTGTAAACACCCTTTTATTTGTGAATCCCTCTTCGGTAGAGGTGATCGGGTGATTGGTTTGTGAGCCTCTTAAGGAGAGGCATTTGTTGTGGTTGGCTACGGGCCGTATCCCTCTTCGGTAGAGGTGGATTGTGTGTTGTATTGCCTCGGTGGCATTGTAAGTTGAGAGAGGAGTTAGGGGCTCCTATAGTGGATTAGAAATCCTACACGGTGGTGTAGGCGGGGAAGTAGAGCTAGGGGATCGAACCTCGAAACAAATTTGTGTGTTTGCGATTGATCCAATTACTCTCAACTCTACTCTCTTATATTTGTGCAAGCATCATTCATTCATTGCATCATATATTTTTGCGTGGGATTGAGCATATTCATACTTGCTTGCATTTGCACCTTGCATATTATTCATATTGTTATATATTGTATATGCTTGGATTGCTTGTGTGTGTGCAACACTTATACTCATCCAACAAGAGCTTCATATAGCAACCTCAACCCATTCAAGGGGAATCAAGAGGTGCTTGTCCAGAGCCTCGCAAGGGGTATTCGGCAACACTTGTTGGATTGTACTAAGTGTTCTTGTAAGATTGTCTTAGCTTCCGCATTTAGCTCACTTAGTTTGCATTAAGTTCACTAGATTAGCACTTTCACCTATTCACCCCCCCTCTAGGTGTACTTTCAATTGGTATCAGAGCTAGTGCTCCTGATATTAGGCTTAACATCCTAGGAGTGATCCATTTGCTTACTAATCTACATTTGCATTTGTTCATTTGCACACATATAGTTTACCATGGACTTCATGACCCCACCTATGTATGATGCTTCCAACATTCTTGTTTGGAAGACTAGGATGTCCATTTATCTACAAACCCTAGGTTTACATGTTTATCTTGCGGCTACCAAGAAATGCTATCTTGGTAACCTCATTCATATAAGGGCCAATGCACAAGCCATAGAGGCTATTAGAAACACATTGCCTAAAGATTATCTTTTACATGTTTCTAATATTGATTCCGCTTTTGTAGTGTGGAATTTATTGACAACCACAACCGCTACCTCCGGGCTTCAAGAACAAATCCAAAAGGAAGAGGAATCTAGTGGAGAATCCGATTCCCAATGCTTCATGGTCCAAGGGAATGACTCCCTTGAGGTACAATCGGAAACTCTATTAGATTGTGATGATAGTGCTAGTTCTTCTAATGATTATATTGATCCCCATGCTTTGAATGAAGAACTTTCATTAGTTTGTGAAAAATTAATTGAGAAGTATAACATTTTGAAAAAGAAAGTCTAGGCATTAATAATGAAAACAAAAATTTGATTGCTAGACTTGATATTGTTTTGCAAGAGAAAGAGGAGATTTCAAATGATAGGGATTCATTGAAATCTCACTTGAACTTGCTTTAAAAGAAAATAATGTTTTAAAATCTAAAATGATTGCCATGCTATTTTGAAGAAAAATGAAAAATTGTCTTCAAAAATTGATTTTGTTTTAAAAGAGAATGTGGACTTGAAAAATAAAATTATTTCCATTTCTAATGAGCTAAATGCATGTTTAGAGAAAAATATTGTTTTGCATAATAAGATTAATGCTCATGTTTGTCATGCTAGTGTAGCCTCATCATCTAGACTACCTAATGCATGTATCTCTTCTTCTAAAATTAATGATGATATTTGTTTGATTAAGAAGAGATTAGATTATTTGGGCTCCACTATGAGCCAATGTGCCTTGAACCATACACGGTTGGAAACTTTGTTTCGAAAGAAACAAGTTCCACATATTCATGCACACCCTCTACGGCATACACATGCTCCTCACGGACACCATCCTAACACTATGTATGCTCATGTGTACACTTGTACACATTGTGGTCGAAAAGGCCATCTTGCTAAATTTTGCTATGATAGATTAAATACTCCAAATTTAGCAAAGAAATATGTTTGGGTTAGAGAAGGGACTAACCCCCATGGACCCAAAAGACAATGGGTACCAAAGACCACCCCTCCAATTTTTGATGTAGGTGAGGGCTCTCACATGACGTGAGAGTGTTGGCACCTTGGAGTGGATGTGTTCCATGCTTAAAGAATACTTTTTGGATGCATCACTTTCAAGGGAGAAGATTTGGTGAAAGGACCACCATGTTTTGGAGACAAGGAAAGTTGCCTTCTAAGGCTTTGGTAACAATTCCTAACTCCTTATTATTGTTTACATGTTCATATCATTTGTTTTATAGCATGTCATTGTTTAATGTTCACTATGTTATATCATGTTCATTAGATTAGTGATATACATGCTTAGTTGTTTAGAGACACCCATGCTCAATATAGATTTATATTTGTGTGATCTCACTTTTGATCTAATATGTATATCCTAGATCTAATGCATATGCATATACATATTGATCATATGAACGTTTGTTTCATGTTTTAGTTGTATCATGTTGTTTTATATGTGTTTTGTGCTTCATGTGGTATATACATGTTTAAATGTAGATTTTATCAAAACTTGCATGTATACATGTACACTTAGTGAGAACAAATTGACTTATATATGTTTTGCCCTTCATGCTCATTTGTACCCACTATGTGCACAAGTATAGGCTAGTTTTGATGATTCCTTTATTTATACTTGTCATACCTATTTTTATGATTCTACTTCATGTATATGTATTTTAAATTCAAACCTAATAAATATACATGTATACCCATGAGTCTTTTGCCTTCAATGCAAATATTTTTAATAGACTCGTTTATGGTTGGGATATGTATGCATATTGTTAGATTTGGATGGATCATACATATACCTAGAAGTTGGTTCACAAAATAAAAGAATTTTGATGAATTTATGTGTTTTGTTTTAACAAAATGATATTCGTGTTTGTCTTGTGCTTAATGATTTGATTACTTGTTTAAGTATTAGTCTTCATTAAGACTAGCTATATACCTATACATATAGTGGGACACAAATAAATCTATATATGATTGGGTTGAATGCTTATTTGTTCCCATTAGTTGTATGAGTATAGTCTAGTTTTGATGATTCATATATTTTAGACTTGTATTCATATTTTTTAATTTATATGAGTTTTAATTTCGTGTATATGTTTATTTTGCCAAAACATTAAGATATACATGTATAATCCTTGAGTCTTTTGCCCTTCATGCAAATCCTTATATATGGACTCAATTGTGTTTAGGATATGTATGTATACTTATTGTGTTGACAATTTATACATATACCTTGAAATGTAATTAGTTAATGAAAATTGGTCTTTCGTGTTTTCATATTTAAGTTTTACTTCATGTATATGTCCATCCAGTTCAAACTAATCCTATACATATACATTCCTTTTTGAGCCACGTGCCTTCATGCATATACTTTGTGGACTCGTTTGTATTTTGGATATGTATGTATACCTTAGTTTATACTAGACATACATATGCCTTGAAGATTAAGTAGTTCTATGATCTTTTGTTTTAGATAAGTATTATTGTTTAAAGGAATTAAAAGAGCTTAATGAAATATTTTTCATAATTGATTTTCACATGTTAGTTATACACACGTAATTACTACCTTACTCATGTTTTGTTTCTCATGAGTTGTGCTTTATTGATTAGAGTGAATGATTATTATGTGATTTTCATTTCTATGAAAAATAATCTTGTTTTATTCCTTGCTTGAAGGATTTCGTACTAGTTTACAAAACTTTCCATTTTTAACTAGTTCGAATTCTTCTTTGTAATATGAGATATACCATGCTTGTTATTTCAATTGGTATCATTGAACTCTTTCAATTGGTATCAATTTTGATCTTCTTGTATACTCATATAAGTTTTGTATATGTATGCTTACTCTTTCAAGAATATCAATGTCAATTGGTATCTAATTTTCATACATATATTTTGTTTATGCTAGTGCTTGAGTTTCAATTGTGTTTAAATTGATTACTTTAAATTGGTATCAAGACTATGCATTATTTTAGTTGGTATTTCATAAAGGGGGAGAAAATTTGATGTTGTCTTTTCAATTGGGATTTGACTCTCACTCCCTTGCTTTATGTTAAAATTGAAACTATATTTTAACATTATTGATCTCAAAAGTTTTCAAATTGGTATCAGGTGTTTAAAAGAACATATTTCTCTTAATGATGTCAAGATGTTTATGTTGAGTATTTTTAATTGGTATTTCAAAATTTTGTTTTTATGAAAGTTTCAATAGTTTTGACTTACATTGCCTATATGTGTATAGATTCATGTTGAGTGTATCCTATATTGAGGAGCTTGACAACTCTTCTTTATGAGATACACGTGTGTAAGGAGAGCTTCACATCTCTTTTTATGCATTACGTATTTTGTGTTATGTGAATTAGGGCGTGTCTTCCTTTCTTCATGTAATTCATATATGTAGGGAAGCTAACTTAACGTCTTCCTCTTCATGAATGTCTATCTCACATACGATTTATTGATCCATGTTGAATTTCTATTGGTATCTAGATGCACTTCATTGACATATTTTTAATTGATATCAATGTTTTGATGTTTAACCCTTCATTGGTTCTTGATTTAGAACAAAAAGGGGGAGAATAATTTGTTTTTATAATTTTACCCCTTTATTGATGATTGACAAAAAGGGGGAGAAGAATTTGGCTTTTGGCTTTTATATGCATGTATTTGTTTTAATAAGTTTTATTAAGAATGTGTTGTTTATGTTATTGGTATCTAGAGCTTAGAGTTTGTCTTACTTCATTGGTATCTAGAACTATAACATGTTTATATTGTTTAATATTTTTTATTTTATTTATGCATGAGTTAAGGGGGAGCTTCTTTGAAGCTTAACTTTAATCCATGCATATATAACTCCATGAGTTTTGTCATCATCAAAAAGGGGGAGATTGTTGGCCCAAAGGCCTTCCACTCTAGTTTTGATGATGATCAACTCATGTAGTTATGTTTACTAATATTCTTGTGTTTCTAAGTTTCAGATCATTAGCAAGATATTAGTTTGGGAGATAGCTTCAACAAGGTGTTTGGAAGCTTATCATGGTGATTCCGGTGTCAAAGCTTCAAGATTATACCTTTGCACTTGGAAGATCACGGTTTGGGAGCTAGTCTACTTGAAGATAGAAGATCTACAAGCAAGACTTAGGTATCCTAGTTTAGATAGTGTTTTAGATCCATTTGTAAAGCTTAGTTTAGTTGATATGCTCAAGTGCACAAAACACACACGATTTATGATTTGGTTTTTGGTTTTCATGAATAATAGATCAAAACAAGTTTACATATATTATATGTATAGTAGATGTTTTCTATTTATACATACATGCTTTAACTTGGTAAACAAACTTATTTTGACTATTCTATTCATGTTTTGGAAAAATCAAAGCTTGATAAAAATACTAGTTTTGTTTATGATAAAATTGGCAAGACACAAAAATGAATTGATATGATTGATATATGTCTTGAAATTTTTATCACAAGTTTAGTTTTCAAGTAAAATGATAAAACATATTTTTGTGGATTTTTTAGAAGTGTTAAAAGATTTTTTACAAATTTTCTATCTCAAAAATCTGCCCAGAAAAACTGTATTTCAGGCAGACCGGTCGACCGGGGACAGTCGACCGGCTGCTGTGTCCGGATATGCACAGGCTGTGCATGTCCGTCGGTCGACCGGGTCACGGACCCAGTCGACCGATATAGAGAGTCTGCTCTCTGTATCTTTTCGGTCGACTGGGTCGGTCGACCGATAGAAGGAAACTGTGTTTCCTCCTTGTTGGTCGGTCGACTGGCAGTCGACCGAAGCCCCAACGGTCATATTTTCGACCGTTGCCGGTCGACCGGGCCGGTCGACCGGTGGCTGTCAGATTTGCCACATCAGCCTAACGGCTAGTTTTCTGGTTTGGCCTATATATACCCTATTCATTTGGGATTTTGGCTAAGGTTTTTAAGAGAAAAATTTCTGGTTTTCAGCAGAGTTTAAAAGAGTTTTAAAAAGAGTTTTTAGTGCTTTTAACTTCTCATCTTTATTGATTTGGGTTTTGGAAAAATCAAAGAAATTGGAATTTGGGATTTTTGTATTGGCATTCATTCTCTATCTTTTACAAGAAATTTCCCAAGTGTTTTTCTTTGTTGCTTGTTTTCCAAAACACCTAGTTTCCACACTTGAGCTATCTTCTATCCTAAACTATTAGGATCTTTGTTTTTGTGGAAAAGAAAGAAAAGAGAAAGAAAAGAGAGTTTGTGGTTTTGGAACCACTTGTTGTAAACACCCTTTTATTTGTGAATCCCTCTTCGGTAGAGGTGATCGGGTGATTGGTTTGTGAGCCTCTTAAGGAGAGGCATTTGTTGTGGTTGGCTACGGGCCGTATCCCTCTTCGGTAGAGGTGGATTGTGTGTTGTATTGCCTCGGTGGCATTGTAAGTTGAGAGAGGAGTTAGGGGCTCCTATAGTGGATTAGAAATCCTACACGGTGGTGTAGGCGGGGAAGTAGAGCTAGGGGCTCGAACCTCGAAACAAATTTGTGTGTTTGCGATTGATCCAATTACTCTCAACTCTACTCTCTTATATTTGTGCAAGCATCATTCATTCATTGCATCATATATTTTGCGTGGGATTGAGCATATTCATACTTGCTTGCATTTGCACCTTGCATATTATTCATATTGTTATATATTGTATATGCTTGGATTGCTTGTGTGTGTGCAACACTTATACTCATCCAACAAGAGCTTCATATAGCAACCTCAACCCATTCAAGGGGAATCAAGAGGTGCTTGTCCAGAGCCTCGCAAGGGGTATTCGGCAACACTTGTTGGATTGTACTAAGTGTTCTTGTAAGATTGTCTTAGCTTCCGCATTTAGCTCACTTAGTTTGCATTAAGTTCACTAGATTAGCACTTTCACCTATTCACCCCCCCTCTAGGTGTACTTTCAACTATTATGAGTGCAAATGAAAATGCAAATGAAGATTAGCAAACCAAGATCACTCCTAGGTGGTTAAACCTAAATATCAGGAGCACTAGCTCTGATACCAATTGAAAAGTCACCTAGAGGGGGGGTGAATAGGTGACAATGCTAATCTATGAACTAAATGCAGAATTTAATAACTTAATGCAATTACACTCAAGTGCTATCAACAAGTGATGCACACAACCAAGCCAAGCAAATATGAATGAGCAATGTAAATAAATGCAAGGCACAAAGTAAAGAGAGAGTAGAGAGAGAGCCAATGGATCAAGCGCAAACACAAAGATATGTTATCGAGGTTTGAGCACCCAGCTCTACATCCCCGCCTTCGGCACACGAAGGATTTTCACTAGCTCGTCCACCTAGGACCCTTTACAAGGAGTACCCAACACTCCTCTCTTTACAACCTCCTCCCAACAATCACAACCTCCTCCTTGAGGCAAATATTCAAACCAATACAACAAACTCCCAATCACCAACCAATACAAGGATCACCTCTCAACTAGAGGGATATAACCCAAAGCACAAAGCTAAGAAAAGATTGGGTTACAACTTGGTGGTCACAACAACAACCACAAACAACTTCTTCTTCCACACAAATAACCTATAGATATAGATAGTAGATTTTTAGCTCAAGTGTGGAGAAAACCAAGGGATATGAAACCAGCAACTCAAAGAAAAACCTTTGGGAAACAAATGAAATCAAGATATAGGAGTTCAAACAAAAGCTTTTCCCAAAATCTCTTTTCTTTGGTTTTTCAAACCCTAATCAAAAACACAAAAGATTGTTCACTTTGAATCCAAAAACCTATTTTTTTTCTTGCAGCAAAAACACCAGAGAGATAGAAAATTTTAGCCCAAAAATTCTTAAAGAAAAACTCTCTCAAATGAGGTATTTATAGGCAATTTAGAAAACTAGCCGTTTACAGAATATTTGCCAGATTTACCCTGCCGGTCGACCGGCCCGGTCGACCGCCCAACGGTCAAATTCTGAACCGTTGTGGCTACCGGTCGACCGCCTCGGTCGACCGAGAATTCCTGAGAGCCAACAGCTCTCCGTCGGTCGACCGCTTCGGTTGACGGATACAGAGTCAGCCAGCGTGCACGTATCCGTGCACGTCGGTCGACCGGAACGGTCGACTGTCTTCTTTGGTGCGGTCGACCGTACCAGTCGACCGGCCAAGCCTGGCAGACAAAAATCAGGTCTGAAATCTGGGGAAAAAATATTATAATAAATCCCACAAAATCTCTAAAATTTCACAAAAATAGTTTTATCATTTTATATTGAAATACAAACTTGTGTTAAAAATCCTAACACAAATTTCAAACATATTTGACTATTTTTGTGTCATGAAAATTTTGCCAAAAACCAAAAACCGTATTTTCTAAAACCTTGTATTTTGAATAGAAAATACACATTGTCTAAAACTTATCCATGATACAAAAATATGATATTTAAACACTTTGAAGCATATTGTATATGAATAGAAATTCAATATACAAGAAACATATATATATATATCATGATTTTTGTCATTAAGTCCAAAAATATGTTTTGTTGTAAATACCAAAACATAAAACACATGAAATAGATTATCAAACAAAATTTGTCTAAACAATTGAAGCATGCATGTATATAGAACAAATCTAATATACATAAACCATGTAAACTTGTTTTGATAAAAATCTATTCATGAAAACCAAGATCGGTTAAACCTAAAACCGAAAATCAAAACATGAAAGGTGTGTGTGTTGTGAACTTGAGCTTATCATACTATTCTAATCTTTACAATTAGGATCTAAACCCAAACTAAAACTATGGATACCTAAGTCTTCTTGTAGAGCGCAATCTCCAAGCTAGAGCGCAATCTCCAAGTCGGCTTGATCCAAAAACTCTTGATTCACCGAGCAAGTGCAATGTATGATCTTTGATGCGCGGGCTCTTGAATCAACATGTGCAAGCTTCCAATACATCTTGTTGAAGCTAAACACCAAGTAATATCTTGATTAATAAACTGAAACTAAAATCACAAGATAATTAGTACACATAACTACATGAGTTAATCATCATCAAAACTAGAGTGAAAGGCCTTTGGCCAACATAAACATCGAAAGAGCCCTAGCTGACTAAGCTAAGAGCAATGGTGTTCTTGAGGTCTGGTGGCAGCAGAAAGTCCTGCAACCCTTCGTTCATTAACATCTCTTTCCCCAGCAGACCATCCAGCAGACATGAGGAGTCCTCGATGTGACTTCTGGAGTGAGAGAGGAAGCGGGAGGCAATCAGAAAACACACACAGAGAGAGGGATCAGGCAATCAGAGGGCGACACAGAGAGAAAAGAAGCAGATCAACTCTTCAGCAAGTTCGCTGCGTACGAGCTAGCTTTCGCCTATCTTCTCTTTTAGAGTTTTGGTAGACAGAGCTGTGTCACTCTTTCTACCGGCCGAAGAGGAGATCCCTGAAGGACGGTCATCTGGTCAACGGAGAACAAGATTCACTCTCCACCGCCACACGAAGAACCCAGCCTTAAACAAAGGGGGGATTCAAGACTCAACATCCTCCCTCCCTTGTAACCGGAAGGAACAGTTTTTGTTGTAATCCTTTTCATTTGATTCAAGGAAAACTTTTACTGCAATTCTTGTCCTCTCCTTTTTCGGGTCATACAAGAGATGGCGACTCCGCCAGGGTCGGAACTCTCCCTCCAACGCACCGCCGTCATCAGAGAAGGGCAGTGCATCACGTACCAAGCTATGAGGTACGTATAAGGCAGCTCGATCCGAGGGTTGGGGCGCTTCACCATCAGATTCCCCTCTGAGTCAACATACGGCTTGCCGTGGGAGTCGACAGTTTTCGGCGCCTCGCAGAAACTCTTGTTTAGCACCCGCAACCCGCTCTGAATGCCAGCCGCCATGGCCGAGAGAAGGGCTATAGGGTTGCCATGAGCCAGGAGCACCGCCGGGTACACCACGTCAGCAACAATAGCTTCATGTGGCAGCGTGGGCACCACACAACGCTTCAGCCGCAGCATCAAGAAGCCCGCCAACAGTGCCCTATCGGAGATAGGGGTCCGGGCTTGATGGTGGAAGCTTTCAAAAAACCAGGTCAGGGTCGAAACCGTCCTCGTTCGAAACCGTGGTGTAGAAGCCTTCAGGAGCCTGGTCGATCCTGTCCTCGATTTCCTTGTCGGAGCTGGGAGCCAGTCGGGTTATTGGATAGTCTTTCTTATTGACATTGTTGAACAAGTAACTGGCCCAAGACAGTTGCTTGATTCCTCCCGACCTCCAAGTGGTTATCTGGCCGCAAATGTGGAAGTGACATAACACTTCCCAGTAAGTCTCGTACACCCGAGGAAACTCTTTCTTCAAGAGGTGGAGCTCCTCAGTGGTCGGGATATTCCTCATAGGGAATGTCCCCTGTTGCCAGCCCCGAGACCTCATGTAGCTCGTGTAGTGCAAGGCCCATCTCTCCGACCGGGGTAAAGAATGTCCCCGTCAGAGGATTGTAGCGTAGGGGTGGCAATTGGGTCGGGTCGGGTCGACCCGACCCAATTACTGCTCGACCCATATAATAATCGGGTCGGGTCGACCCGACCCATTTATTATATGGGTCAAAAATTCAGACCCAGACCCGACCCAGACTTAATCGGGTCGACCCGACCCGACCCATTTGACCCGATTATTAAGCCTTAAATACAATTTCTTTACGCTATTTTACTAAATTATTTGGTGATATGGTTGGTCATCACACTAAACTCATACACTAGAGGTCACAGGCTAGAAATTGGGCTCACACATATTTTTTGACACTTTAATTTAGGTCAAGGGGAGGAGGCGGTGGCAGCGGTGAAGGAGATCGAAGGGGGAAGGCCGAGGAGGAGAGAGAATAATTGGGTCGGGGTCAAGCGGGTCTGGCGGGTTCGGGTCAACCCGACCCATTTAATAATCGGGTCAGATGGGTCGACCCGATTACGACCCAAACCCAATTAGCCCAAACCCAGACCCGCTAACTCCGGGTCGGGTCGGGTCGGGTCTGGCGGGTCGCGACCCGTCTGCCACCCCTATTGTAGCGCTCCAGGATCCCGAAAAAGTTATGAGAGCCTGGTGGGATACCCCACTGTACGGCCCTGACCGCCGGGTACAGTCCCACACACTTTAGCAGATCCCCAAGATCGGTGAGGACGAAATCCACCATCCTAACCCACCAGTAGTTCTCCGTGGAATGGACCCACCGGGCGAACGGAACCCGACGGATAATCACCCTCTGCTTCCATGAACGCGTTGAGGAAGGTAGTGCCAAGTTGTGGTATCTCTCCAACCGGAACCTCAGACTTGCGCGACCCAGGGAATAGACCGAGAACCGACCTGTCATGGCTATCATGACGGTGTACTCTATGGGAACCCAAATCACCGAGAGTAATCTCAGGGACATATCGAGAAATGTCCCATTCCATCTTCCGAGGGACGGACATGTGCTGGAAGTAGGACAGCGGGAACATCCTCTCCATGCCCGGAAGAAAGAATCTTCCACCCTTTATCTGACGGAGCCATTTATAAGTTCCGTCATATGCACGATAGCCGCCATCGTTGATACGATCTCCGAAGAAGAAGGCAGGCTTCTCCAGCTTGACGTGAGCATCCGTTGTGAATGCTGCATCGGTCATAAGTACCCGAAGAGTTCTCATGTCAACATTAGAGAGCCTCTCCCTGCGATCCTGCGACTGGTCAGCAGTCACAGGGACAGTCCTTCGTAGCACAAAGGTCAAGTCCCGGTCAGCACCACCTACATGTCCAAAGTGGCGCGTCTTGGCGAGTGAGGCAGAAGGATGGGCACTGCAAAAGAAAAAGACACTTGATTAGACATCTTGTCAGAAAAGAAAAAGATGCTAAGTGTTCATAACCCAGACGCAGAAGAGATACTGGACGCAGGAATTATCAATCCGCGTCCAGACCTGCGAACCGCGTCCAAACGCAGAAGAGACACTGGACGCAGGAATTATCAAATCCGCGTCCAGACCTGCGAAACCGCGTCCAAACGCAGAAGAGATACTGGACGCAGGAATTATCAAATCCGCGTCCTGACCTGCGAAACCGCGTCCAAACGTAGAAGAGATACTGGACGCAGGAATTTTCAAACCCGCGTCCAGACCGGCAGGATCTGCGTCTCACCACCAGAAGGTCATGGAATGTCCTTAATGTCACTTCTGGGGTGCGAAAAGAAGGGAGTTATCCACCTTAACCCTTCCATTACCACAACCGCCAGAAGTTAAGGAGGGTAACTCCCTTCCTTTCACACCTCAGATTTCTAAGTGCTTGGACTCGATGCCAGATTCATCAAAATCGGCAGCTGATGAAACAGAACGCAAGGATCAAATCCGCGTTCTGCAAACCAAGTCCGCGTCTGAATCTTTCACAATTAGAAATATTCTAAGTGAAGAATCCAAAATGCAGGACCCAATGGCGCGAGGGTCCAAACCCGCGCCTCGGTTATCAACTCAAAGACTGCGTCTGAGAATCAAACACGAGTTATATTTTGTGTTAAGGATTCTTAGGGTTCTATGAGCTTCCTTTAATGGCGAAATGCACGCCAAAAGGCATTATACCTGGGAAAGCGACATCCGGCGCAGAGGAAGCGCCCCTCCGGGCCTCGTCGACGGTCGCCCGTGAAGAAGATGCGGTTGGCTTGGTCTTGGGTGCCATCGTTAATCAAGAATCTGATGTGAGGATGAACAGGGAAAGAAGAACTCTGTTTCTTAAAATAGAACGCTCGGAGAAGAAGAGATATCTCTCCAACTGTTGCCTTTTATAGGCACAAGGATTCGCGAAGATACGCGGCGTGTGGCCCGATAAAAGCTGCAGCGAATCACCACTTGACGCGTGGCATCAAATCATTTTTGAACAGAGAAGATCATGCGCCACGGCTCCGCAGCGAGTCATCATTCGACACGTGGTGCGGTTCAGTTAATGAACCGGGAAGTCCGCGCGCCAAAAGGTGAAATCCTGCCGGTTTCCCAGGCCAGCTGGCGGCGTAATCATGACACGGCACAGATTCGCACCCAAGGTACGCACCTCTTCGATGGACATGCCCCGTCAGCATCTCCATAAATGCATTCGGAAGGGCGCGTCTCTCTACGAAGTCCGCGTCCGACCCAGCGGGCCCAACATCGCGTCTGCCTCATGGAAGATCGGGCGCGTTTCCATTGCCAAAAGACGCACCCTACAGAAGTCGCGTCTTTAAAGCAGTACCATCTCGGCTTTTCGAAAAGAACATGCGTTCGGCCTCCTGCTTCTGCAAAATCAGTTCAACAGTACACTGACGCAAGCAGACGACCAACCACTCCTGGCTTAAAGCACACCCGTGACAGACTAAAAGCAATCGGGGAGGTTTAGACTGTGCATCTAGACACTCAACATGATCAACCCTGGTGACTTCAAATAGTTCAAACAGTACACTCACGAAGACCAACTCCAGATAAAATCAAACCCGGAGCACTAACAGTCCAGTCATGAAAGCAAATATGGCTAAAATCTAAAGTATTTCGAAATCCGTCCCAGTTAACTGCGGAATATCGAAAACTTTGGAGGGGGTTCTGTAAGCTGTCCAAAAGTTACTGGAGGACAAGCCATTGAAAGCAAAGTTTCAAGCTCTAGACGCGAGGGACTATCACCCGCGTCTCAGCATCAAGGCGCGTTGGCTCGACACCCGCGTCTCAGCATCAAGGCGCGTTGGCTCGACACCCGCGTCTCAGCATCAAGGCGCGTTGGCTCGACGCCCGCGTCTCAGCATCAAGGCACGTTGGTTCGACACCCGCGTCTCAGCATCAAGGCGCGTTGGTTCGACACCCACGTCTCAGCAATAAGGCGCGTTGGCTCGAACACCCGCGTCTCAGCAACAAGGCGTGTGAGTCTAAACCCGCGCCTCAGTTGTAACCACCCGGATTACGGGGCCAGTCACCGCACAAGTAGCAGGAAGTGGCCCCTCATTGTGGAGCGTTTTCAGGGGGCACGTTCACCCCTGGGACCTCTATAAATAGCCCCGTTTCCTGAAAAAAAAAGAGAAGGAGAGAAAAAAAAAAGGAGGCGATAGGCAATCAGAAAAAGACACACAGAGAGAGGAGATCAGAGAATCAGAGGGCGACACAGAGAGAAAAGAAGCAGATCAACTCTTCAGCAAGTTCGCTGCGTACGAGCTAGCTTTCGCCTACCTTCTCTTTTAGAGCTTTGGTAGACAGAGCTGTGTCACTCTTTCTACCGGCCGAAGAGAAGATCCCTGAAGGACGGTCATCTGGTCAACGGAGAACAAGATTCACTCTCCACCGCCACACGAAGAACCCAGCATTAAACAAAGGGAGGATTCAAGACTCAACATCCTCCCTCCCTTGTAACCGGAAGGAACAGTTTTTGTTGTAATCCTTTTCATTTGATTCAAGGAAAACTTTTACTGCAATTCTTGTCCTCTCCTTTTCCGGGTCATACAGTTAGCTTGACACAAAAGGGGTATTTGAAGAAAGTACTTCAGAAATTCAACATCAACGGCGGTACAAAATTTGTAAGTACACCATTGGCCTCTCATTTCAAGTTAAAGACTACTATGTCTCCTACTTCTGTTGAAGAGCGTAAGTACAAGGGGGTATTCCTCCTACTATTATATCCTATACGAGGAGGTATTCAAAGTTTTTAGTTTTCTTTTCTTCAGAGACTTGATGCCTATAAAAAAAGGGAGTATTCCTCCTATTATTATATTCTATACTTAATTGATTTAATAAGATCTCTCTCCCCTTCTGTCCTGAGGAAGTTGGCAATTACCGAACCTCGTTAAATTCATGTGCTCTCGCTTTCTTTCTTTTGTTTGCTTGTTCGTGCGATTGTGACTATTTTCTGGTATTATTGTTCTCTATTGCTGAGATTCCAACAGATAGTCAGAGCAAAGATAAGGTGTTTTCATGCTTTATTATTGTGAAATTTCTAAGATTTCATAGTCTCGCATGACCCATTGAGTAGAAAGCATTTCGATACAAAGGAAAATCATCCCAAAAGGAAGATCAAAGAACTGACAATCAAAGAAACACTGTTGCTAATTCTAAGAAATTAGTAGAGCAACTTACTACTTAACGAACCAATTAGCCCTAGTTTGTGGTAGCGTAACACTGAGTTGTTGCGCACGCCGGGCAACAACCAATGAGAAACCCAACCAACGGAGAGAGATACACCAGAGAAGTACCCAAAAGATAAGAACAATTATATAAGAGAGAAAGCCAAACACAATATTTAACGAGGTTCGGCAATTTGCTTACGTCCTCGGGGTAAGGGAGAGAGATCTTATTGATTCAACAACCAATTACAGGTTACAAGTTTTTGAAGAGATATAATTCATGGGGGCTATACCCTTAATTTATAGCCAGAGAGTCCATGAGTTTTAGGAAACCTAAATTGGATTCGACTCCGGATCAGAAATAAAGTTCAAATCCCAATAGGAATCAGCATATCCGTCTGTCGGTCGACCGAGCCTGTCGATCGACACTTCCTTCGGTCGATTGGTCGGTCGACCGAACCTAACAGAAACTCTATTTGTGCCAGTCGGTCGACCATTCGGTCGACCGTTCCTTTCATCGGTCGACAAAACTGCTGTTGTGCACGCTGTGCATGCCGGTCAACTGGGCAGTCAACCGGCCTATGTTCTGGCCTGCATATGGACTGCGTTCTCACTCCTTTTGGACTCTGATCTCTGCAGTATCTCTTTTGATGAGTTAAAAAAACTCTTCCATCAAGCTTTTATCTCCTCTCTCCCTACAATTCTCTGCCTTGGTGAAGATTTCTCAAATCTGAGCCGAACTCCGCACAGTACATGTCAACACGAAAAGGGGTTGCACCTATGTGGCTGCTACATACCCTACCCAAGGGATCAAGCCATTCGTAGTTCATCCAAACGAGCTCCACCGAGCTCAAGCAACTGGAAGAAAATGGAGCATCTCTTTACAATGTGTAAATTTCACTTTCGAAACCACCTTGGTAAGCATATCAGTGGGATTCTCCTTAGTGTGAACCTTTAGTAACTCAATGTCACCTTCATCAAGAATCTTCTGAACAAAGTGAAATCTGACGTCAATGCTTTGTCTTTGTATGATACACCTGGTTCTGTACCAAATAGATATCACTCAAGCTATCATAGTTGATCTTCAACAGATCCTGAATAATTCCCAAGTCATCAAGCAATCCTTAAAGCCATATTGCCTCTTCATAGCCTCCGTCTTGGCCATGTACACGGCCTCTGTAGTAGACAATGCAATAGTAGATCATAGAATAGAGTGCCAACTTACCGGTACTTGAGACAATGTAAACACGTATCCCCTTGTAAACTGGCGTTTGTCGAGATCTCCTGCATAGTCGGAATCAACATATCCGACACACTCCTGCTTACCCGTAGAATCCTTCTCGAATACTAAACCAATATCTATGGTACCCTTGATGTACTATAAAACTCACTTTACTACCTCCCAATGACCCCTACCAGGATCATGCATGTATCTGCTAATCATCGAGACAGCTTGGGACAAATCAGGCCTTGTGCACACCATTGCATATATTAAACTACCAACTGCACTAGCACACTGTACATGAGTTATGTACTCACGTTCTTCAACGGTAGTAGGAGACATAGTAGCTTTTAACTTGAAATGAGAAGCCAATTGTGTACTTACAGATTTCGTGTCACCGTTGATGTTGAACCTCTGAAGTACCTTCTGCAAATTCTCCTTTTGTATCATGCTAACCTTACCACTCCTTTTGTCTCACTCAATCTCTATTCCTAGCACCTTCTTCTCTTCATCGAGATCCTTCATCTCAAACTCAGAAGACTCTTTCTTCAATTTATCTATTGCGGATCTGTTCTTAGAAGCAATGAGTATATCGTCTACATACAACAGTAGCTAGATGTATTCTCCACCTCATAGCTAATTGTAACACACACATGGGTCATAATGGCTACATGTGTATCTTTTTCCTCTTATGAAATTGTTGAAACGCTTGTATCACTGCCTAGGATACTGCTTTAATCCATACAGCGATTTCTTTAGCTTGCATATCATATTCTCTTTTTCTGTAGTTTTGAACCCCATCAGCTGAGACATATAGATCTTCTCTTCAAGATCGCCATGGAGAAAGGCGGTCTTCACATTGAGCTGATGAAGGTCCAACTCATATTGTGTTACTAGAGCCAGCAAAATCTGAATCGACGAGTGCTTTACAACAAGTAAGAATACTTCATGTAGTCAATGCCTTCTCACTGTGCATAGCCTTTAGTTACCAATCTAGCTTTATAGCGTATAGTATCATCTTTGAGAGATCTTTATTTTTTTGCATATACCCACTTATACCAATGCTTTCTTTCCCTTTGGCAACTCTGTCAGTTCCCAAGTGTCGTTCTTATATAGAGAACTCATCTCTTCTACCATGGTATCCTTCCACATCTTGAACTTTGAATTAATTTCAGCTTCCCTATATGTAGACGGGATTGCTTCTTCAACGACTGGGAGAGCATAGGCCACAATCATATCTGTAGTGAGCCAACTAGTCTTATGTGGATTTCTTCTGGTTCTTCCAACTGCAATGAATTCATGGATATCACCCATAGCCTGTCCTTGATCCTATCATCATCAGTATCATGATCGACTACATGATCACTACCCTATGTCACCGTGGATATGATCTCCAATGATACTGGTCTTTTTAGAGACGGTGAAGTAGCATCACTCTCCACCTGCTGTGATATCCCTTTGGTCTTCTTAATCTCCACCTGCTTAGAGATTGTAGGCTTCAATATTACAGCCTGATCAAGCGTGACATCTCTGCTGAGGACAAACTTCTTGTCCTTAGGATCCCAAATCTTGTAGCCTTTTACTTCTTTCTTGAATCCTACGAACACACCTTTCTTCACTCTTGGGTCTAACTTGTCTTCCTTAACATGGTAGTAGGCCGAATACCCAAATATCCTTAGCGAATCATAATCATGAGCAGCTTTCCATGACCAAACTTCTAGAAGAGTTTACCTCCTATCGCAGACGAAGGCAACCTGTTAACGAAATAGCAAGCATATGCCAAAGACTCAGCCTAAAAATTCTTTGATAATCCAGCATTTGATAACATACATCGGACCTTCTCTAATAAGGTCTTGTTCATCCTTTCGACTACCCCATTTTTAGCAGTGTTTATCTTACTGTGAAGTGCCTTTCTATGTCCTTATCACGGCATACCTTTAGGAAAGGATCACTCTTATACTCACCTCTGTTATCTGATCGGAGCACCTTGATATTCCTTTCTGTGCTTTTCTCCATATTCTGCTTCCACTCTACAAACAATTTTAAGACTTCTCCTTTGTGCTTCATGGTATATACCCAACATCGCCTAGAATAATCATCTATAAAAGTCACAAAGTAGTGGTTACCTCCAACAGATGCCATCTTGGTAGGTCCCCAAACATCGGTGTAAACATAATCCAGAATCCCCTTGGTGCAGTGAGTCATTGTGCCGAATTTCACCTTGATTTTTTTTCTGATGATGCAATGTTCACAAAACTCCAATTTGCAGGTTCTGGCACCTTTCAACAGACCTTACTTTGTAAGAGCTTGCAAAGACTTTTTTCCTGTATGTCTGAGCTTCATATGCCACAGCCTGGTAGAATCATCATCTGAATCTGTGAAAGTCGCCACTTGACCTGTAACTGTACTACCCTTCAAATAGTAGAGATTATTTCGGCAAACGCTCTTCAAAACCACCATTGAGCCTTTTGTCACCTTGAGAACACCATCTCTTATAGATACCTCAAGACCCAATATTTTCAAAGTACCAACTGAGATAAGATTCCTTTTAAGTTGAGGTACATACCTTACTTCCTTCAATTCCCGTACCGTCCCATCAAACATCTTAATCTGGACAGTACCTATTCCTTCCATGTTACATGGGCGATCATCACCCATGATAACAGAACATCTATCAAGCTTCTCAAAGCTAGAAAATTAATCTCTTAGGCATACATAATAGGTAGCTCTAGTATCTAAGATCCACTCAGAGTCTCCTGAGTAACCAACAATAGGAGTAGTAATTGAGAAAGAATACTGATGAGTCTGAGTCTGATCCACCTGCCTGTGAAGTACTGGCTTGAGTACTGACCACCTGTGCGAGAGTCTTCGACTCCTTCTTCTTACCCTTATTCTTTGGACAATCAATCTTTCAGTGTCCTAACTCTTTGCAAAAGGCGCACTGGTTCTTCTTCAGATCTCTGAAACCTGGCCTGGACTTTGATCTCCCACAATCACCTTTGCTTTTTCGATTGGAACTCATGCCTCTTATTGCCAACGCCTCTGCGGATGTACTCTCAGAAGAAGACAACTTGTCTTGCCTCCTTACTTCATAATTTACATGACCAGCTGACACATCACTGTAGTTAAATGTTTTTTTACCATTGATCAAACTTAGGGTGAAGGTCTCGCACTCTTCGTCAGGAAAAGAATTCAGTAGAATCAATACCTTATCTTCTTATTTGATCTTCACATTTATGTTAACTAAATCTGTAAGAAGCTTGGTGTAGTTATTCATGTGTTCATCAATAGAGGGTCCTCTCTTCAACTGAAAGCAATAAAGCCTCCTCTTTAATTGCAAACGCGACTCGATGCTTTTTGTCAGATATTTCTTCTTCAGGATCCCCACAACTGCCTTGCAGTTATTTCATATAATACATGATACTTGATGTCTTGTCTCAAACAAGACCTTATCAGACAATACGTCTTTAAAAGTATCTTGTCCCAATCATGTTCAAAAGTAGCCTCGGGTTTTTTCTCCAACCGTAGAGTGTCTTCGAGGTTTGACGTCGTCAATGCATCTAACACCTCACATCTCCACATCCCAAAGTTGCTCTTGCCATCAAACTTTACCACATCAATCTTCAATGGATGTGGATTAATAGGTTTCACCGTAGATGTACTATCTCCAGCCATCTTCTCAATAGATACCTCAAAACAATGCGGAAAACAAACGAGTTAGATCAAAAACTAGATAAAGAAAAAAATCTTAACCTCAAAGTGAAACCCTAGGAGAGTTTCAGAAATGATCTACTCCACCAAATTTGATTCCTTGAGCAATCCAAACGTTATCTGAGATCGACACACGATCCCACAAACAGTCCCAACGCTGCTCCGAGATCGACACACGATCTCTGCCAAACAACCGCCAATGCTCTTGGAATCGACAAACGATCCCACGATGAATCTGGGATGCTCTGATACCACTTGTTGCGCGCGTCGGGTAACAATCAATGAAAAACCCCAACCAACGGAGAGAGATATACCAGAGAAGTACCTAAAAGATAAGAACAATTAAATAAGAAAGAAAGCAAAACACAATATTTAACGAGATTCGACAATTTGCCTACGTCCTTGGGGCAAGGGAGAGAGAGATCTTATTGATTCAACAATCAATTATAGGTTACAGGTTTTTCAAGAGATACAATTCATGAGGGTTATACCCCTTAATTTATAGCCAGAGAGTCCTAGAGTTTTAGGAAATCTCAATTGGATTCGACTCCGGATCAGAAACGGAGTTCGAATCCCTATAATAGGAATCAGTAGATCCGTCTGTCGGTCAACCGAGCCGGTCGACCGACCCTTCCTTCGATCGACCGGTCGGTTGATCGAACCCAACAGAAACTCTATTCGTGCCAGTCAGTCGACCGTTCCTTTCATCAGTCAACCGACATGGTCGACTGAACTGCTGTTGTGCACGCTGCGCATGCCGGTCGACTGGGCGATCGACCGGCCTATGTTCTGGCCTGCATATAGACTGCGTTCTCGCTCCTTTTGGACTCCAATCTCTGCACTATCTTTATCGATTAATTAAAAAAACTCTTTCATCAAGCTTTTATCTCCTCTCTCCCAACATGAGTGACTTTCCGCATGCCCCGATGCTGTTTTTTTAATGACTCTATTTCTTGTTTTAACAAAATAAACTTGATGCTTTTATCCCATCAATTCTTGAGTAGATTTCCACCGAATATTACCATGGTTGGCATTTCTTCGTAGCAACAAGTTCTGAAGAATAATTGCTGCCATCAGTTGGAAGTTTCAATACAACGACCTCCAAATGACCAGAGGGGTGCACAACACACTCATAAAGTCTGTACTTTTTTTTTCCTCGCAAAAGAAGCAATGACAGTACCTGAGGAATAAGCGTCAAAGCTGTTGTATTCTTAAACAAATGAGAAAAACAATACAAATCTCTACAATTACCAATTAAGCCGACACCATTTTGAGAACATAAACGACACTTAAACTCGCCAGTCTCTGCGTCAGCCTGCTTAATTTCTTTAAGTGATTTCAACAGCAATGACGACTGAATCCAATCTCTCTCATTCTTCTATCAGTCGCATTATAAGATTGCTTTGCTCATCTAAAGACATGGTTTTTAATGTGCTGATCACAGTGGGACGTGACATTAGGCCATTATTGAGACTATTTTCCAGTAATCCACGAAGATGATTCTTGTTATTAAAACAACTGGTTATCATTAAATAATAATACTCCAATTTTAGTGACTAGATGTACAATTAACACAATGGTTCTCACCTAATCTGTCTTTAGGAGTGCCTTTTTGGTACTATCATGCACTTTTCCATATATCTACATCTTAATCTCTTCCTACAGAACACAAAGAAACAGGTTGATCAAAGCCATGGATTTATTTGCCTGGCTCTCTCCATGAATTTGCTATTTGATTTGAAAACTCTCTTACATCACCAAAGAAAAAGAATGCATAATCTAGTAGAGTTGCACACTTTTTTTTCTCCTTTCTCTTGTGCGCGTGTGTTGTATATTGATGATGTATTGTATACTATGTATTACATCTTATATTGTTTCATTATTCTCACTTTAATGGAACAGGGTTATGACTCGACCGTTTTCTACTCAGAAAATAATAGTAAAGATATGTCATCGATCTATATTTTCACGTAGACTATATCATATTACCGTCTAATCTAGGTTTTGTCAATTGAGGACAAGTTGATAATTAATTATATTTCCCTAATCAAGCTCTAAGTTGGTGCAAAAATATTATAGATCAAGTGGGTTCACTCCTCATATTATTAACACCTACAATCTTGTTTTTTTGTTTAGGGTATACAATTACCTTGGCCTATGTTAGACATCTAGCTATGCTTGGCAAATTAATTAGGTTTCATACAATTTGTGTGGACCTGATTTATTAGTTCTTTATCCATTTGGTTTGACTCACCTCTTGGTCGATCTTTCAACATCAAGGTTTCTTCATTACCTTCATTAAAAGAAATAAAAAATTTTAAATAGAAAGGAGCATATGTTCTTTATATATGATCTTAGTGTTTGGACCCCTATGCACTGTTGACAACCAATTGCGAAGCTGTCAATGTTCTAAGCCTTCATTAATAAAGAGTTAATGTGACTAGTTTCGCACCGAAAAATTGACCCATATGTCATGTATTTTATGAAAACTACCCAAGAAAATGCCACTCAAGTGTTATGATTTTGCCTTATTTTCAAGAGAAGATGATGGTTCAATAAAATCCAATCGAGTTGGATAAAATGATGCCTTGAAGTAGAAGAAGAGAAGCAGATCAAAAAAAGTTAGTCGATTAATAAAGACTACTAGTCGACTAATCATATGTACTAGTCGACTAGGACAGATACAGAGAAAGACATAGAAAGGAAGCAGTTTACAATGGTCGACAATATAACCTATTAGCGACTAATTGAAGGGATTAATCGACTAGGCTAAAGTATTGTCCGACTATACGGGGCGTTTTCTGTGTAAGGACTCGAGGCACCATCCCAAAAGACTAGACTTCTAGGTGGAGTAACCCAAATCCTTATAAACCCAAGACCCTCCCCTTGTCTAGCCAATGTGGGACTATTTATTTGCACAAATCTTAACAATCCTCCCTCAAACAAAGAGTCCGGACTTGCGTCTTAATTGTTGTGTTATGCTGCGCTGCACTGTGCCTTTCCACTTGCACCTGTGCCTATGCCTGTACCTGCACTTGCCCCGCACCTGCGCCCTTTTTTGTTGCACTGCACTGCACTGTGTTTTTCACTTCACCTGTGTCCGTGCCTGTGCCTGCGCTTTTTCGTTGGGCTACACTGTGCCTTTCAACTGCACCTGTGCCTGAGACTACGGCATCCACTCTTGGGGAATCTTACACACATGACTAAGTTTGGGGCATGGCTCCGATACCATTTGTAAGGACACGGGGCACCATCCCAAAAGACTAGCTTTCTAAGTGGAGTAACCCAAATTCTTATATACCCAAGATCATCCCCTTGTCTAGCCAATGTGGGACTATTTGTTTGCACAAATCTTAACATTCTGAAGCAGAATCAGTTTATTTTTCAAGCGCTAGTTTCTTTTCTGGTGAAGTATAAATGAGACTTAGTTTCTACTCAATGAAGGATTTATTTTTAAAGATTAAAAGGTATAGAATTCTTCTAAATTAAGGAGATCAACTTTTAATAAGATTGATCAAATAATTCAAGCATTCAAAGGTCAAGATCATCTCATAGTCCAAATAGGAGTTGGTAATGTGAAATCTTATAAATAAAGATTGTAATCAAGCATTGTATACACAGAAAATACTGATCTCAAGAAGAAAAAGGTGGAGAAGACCAAGGAGATCAGAATGAAGCTAAGAAAGAGAGGTGTAAGGTGAAGATACATAGAGATAAAATAATACTCTTGTAATTTAGGTCTAAATTAAGGAGGAAGGTGAATACTCTTGTTGCATCAAAAGAAAGGTTAGATCTCTTTGTATCAAGTTATTAATGAAGCTCTCTCAAGTTCTCTCCCCGTGGATATAGACCAAATTTAGGCCAAATCACGTTACATCCTTGTGTTATTTCTTATTGCTCTTTTGTCTAGGTAATGCTTGTTTACTTTACAACAGTTTTCTTTTACAAATGCTGATCATATTGTCAAGTTTCACAAATGTCAATCCTAGGAGTAACAATTGGTGTTGATAGCGTTGATTTGTTATAACAGTATATCAGAGCTAAAGGTTGATGAAGAGTGATATGTCAAAGATAAGAAATTTTACGACAAAGTTCGAGGTCGAGAAGTTCAATGACAAAGGAAACTTCAGTTTATAGTAAAAGAGGGTGAAGGCGTTGCTGGTGCAATTGCATTAGGGTCTTCACAAGACCTTGCAGGGTCAGTCATTAAAACCTGTAGGTACGTCAAATAAGGATTGGGAGGAGATGGATCTAAAGGTAGCAAGCACGATGCAACTATGGTCAAGCTTAGAAACGTTGTATATAACGAAAAGCCTCTCCAATAAGTTGTATCTCAAGAAACAACTATTTGGGCTATGTATGAACGAAGTAAAAGCGGTGTTGGAGCATTTAAACTTCTTTAATAAAATCATCAGCGAGCTTCTAACTGCTGATGTCAAGATCAGCAAAAGGACAAGGCATTGATACTTCTCAGTTCGCTTTCAGAGTCATATGATGGCATTGTCACCACCATACTCTACGGTAAGGAAACTCTCATCTTGGAGGAGGTCACGTCAACTTTCTTATCTAATGAGATTAGGAAAATGCCAAATCAAGAGGAGCAGACAGGATCGAGTTTGGTGATCAAGGAAAGGAAGAGGAGAAGAAAAGAAAAGTCTGGACTTGTCAAAGGCGTGTTACTTTTGTCACAGGAAAGGTCCTTGAAAGAATGACTGCAAGCATCGGTAAGAGTGATTGAAGAAAAAGGGGCAAGATGCGGAGGTAGACGTAGCAATGAGCGGTATAGAGGACACAAAGTATTAATGTCTTCCTACGAAGTCAACACTTCAACGTAAAGGCTGGATATTTTATTCGGGTAGTATGGTTCATGTATGTTCCCAAAAAGAGCTGTTCAATTCCATGGTTGCAAAGGAGGATAGGATTATCAAGATTGTGGATAGTTCGGCTTGCGGGTTATTGGCACTGGGACAGTCAAGGTTACAGAAAGAGATGGGATGATGCGTGCTCTAGTGGCGATCTGATATGTCCTGGAGGCATGGTACAATCTAATATCCATAAGAGTGCTCAACGAAGAAGGATGCTAGATCCAAGTGTAACAAGGCGTCATCACAATTAGTCAAGGAGACAGGGTAATCCTGAAAGGAAAAAAGTGTGGAGGGTTATACAAGCTGAAGGAAGGAAACTCAATTCGAGGTGGAGTTTCAAGGATATGTTTGGAATAGAGTTTATCGCGAGGTGGAGCTTCAAAGAAGACTGCAACGGGACATGGACCGAGTCAAAGTGTTGCAGAAAGGAGAAAAGGTGCATCTGGGTAAGGCTCGAAATGGCCCAAGGTATGGCGGTAAATCAGCTAAAAACCTTGGAGAGAGGGACAAGAATTAAAGGCTTCATGGCATGGTTACAACCAAGAAAAGAATCAAGTAGTAATCTAAATCTCAAGATGTTTTACTAAAAGTTTGAAAAGCAAGTCAAGGTAGAGATTGTTAGGATTTTGCCTTATTTTCAAGAGGAGATATGGTCTAAGAAGATCCAATCGAGTTAGAGAAAATGATGACTTGAAGCAGAAGAAGAGAAGCAGATTAAAGAAAGTTAATTGACTTATAATCAACTAACAAAGACTACTAGTCGACTAATTATAAGTACTAGTCGACTTAGGATAGATACAAAAAAAGATATAGAGAGGAGGCATTTTACAGTAGTCGACTATATAAACCTATTAGTCGACTAATGGAAGGGATTAGTCGAATATGTTGGGTCCCTCTCTTATACCAAATGTAGGATCTATAATCAAATCAACACAAACACTAGATAGGAAGGATTAATTGTTAAGCAAATAAGTAAACTTGCAATAAGGAAAACAAATCTCAGAAATTGACAAACACAAACAAAGAGATTTATCCTGGTTCGGTCCTTGTGACCTACATCCAGTCCCCAAGCCACCCGCTTGAGATTTTCCTTTAACCTTGATCTTGCCACCCAAAATCAATACAACATGTACATCACTTGTCGAATCCCCTTCTCCAAATGTGTACACCTTCTCTTCCACCAAGAGAACACCTTCTCTTCTACCAAGAGAATACCTTTACCTTTGTACAACTGCCTCTTCAACCAAGAAGCCTCCCGTGTACAAATAAACACTTTGAGAATTACAATACTTTTCCTATAGCCTTGATACTGAATGTGTATGTGGACAAGGTACAGTATAGGAAAGATGAACTTCAGAGAACTTCACTAATGGAATTGTCTTTTGGTGAAGAATAGAAGTTAGAAAATCAGTTTTCAGGTTTTTCTGGAATTTGCTTTGGAAAAGTGAATGAAATCTTGTTTGTCTTAACCTTTGGCCTTAAGAATAACTTCCCTATTTATAGCTGTAGACTAGGGTTAGTTAGGGTAGTTATAGGACCAATTCAGATGATATAGACGTTGGAAAACGTTGCCAAAAGGATCAGATAAAGAAAACTGTTCAACAGTCAGAAACTGCCTATAGTCGACTTGAGATATGAGTTAGTCGACTAAGTTGGGCAATTTATACTGGGTTAGTCGACTAATATTGGGTATAAGTCGACTACAACATCTATTAGTCGACTATATAAACTGTTAAGTCGACTAACAGTGACAAACAGAGAGTTGGGATCTTTCAGGACAAATGATAGTCGACTAGGGAAATCTATAAGTCGACTATACCATGTATTAGTCGACTAGGGAAATATATAAGTCGACTAATAACATTATTAGTCGACTAATCATTTTTATAAGTCGACTAATCACCCTATTAGTCTACTAATAGGCAGGGTCAAGTCTACTAATAGGTTATGATATATGTGTGTGCATCAAGGCTTTTACATGCTATTTCATCTTTACAAACCACACTCTATCAACTCTCCTTGGCACATCTTGATCATGTAGAACTCTTGATTCTTCATTTGTTTAGAGCTCCAAATGTCATGCATCGCAAACGTCTTCATCGAAACATGTACCAACATTCTCCCCCTTTTTGATGACGACGCTTTGTGTGCACAAGTCCTCCCCCTGCAGAAGATATGTTATCTTTTCCTCCCCCTGCAAAAATGGGTTATAACAGATAGAAAAAATATTTTGTTCTCCCCCTGCAACAAATATATTAGTACATATATACGTAATTGATCTTTATCAATTTTTTATATGGTACCTGCAAGATAATTGTTAGTTGGTACCAAATATAAAAGATCATATCTAACCTTTAGGACTCCAAATCCATTTAGAATTTGGTTTTCACCTGTTAGTATATACATAATTGCAAGAATCACATATATCATGCATGTATGAAGCAATATATGTATTTTTATTATAAAAGCTTAAATTCTTTGGAATCCATATAAACTTACTTTTCTTAATCTTACTTTTTACAAAATGACTATATGGATTACTGTAACATGAAGATTTTGCAATATAACCAATACCATGTTTATCATGTGACAATTTCTGAAAAGATAATAGATCATTTAATTTTTCTTTTCCTTTATTAAACTTAGTCACATTTTGTAAAAGATCTTCATATTTATTTCTGAAAACTATCATGTTTTTATCCAATATAGAAATCCTATCATTCAAAGACTTAGTTTCCTTTTTCAGAACAATGTTTTCTTTTATAAACTTCTCATTTTCAGTTTTCAAAGATGATATGACATTTTCAGTTTCATCTTGTTGAGAATTTATAGAAGAACATTGTAATGCATAAACAGAATTTTCCTGTAAAAGTTTCTCATTTTCTTTTAACAAAAATCTGTTTTTCAGTTTTTCATTTTTCAGATCAAGAAATAATTCATTAAATGCATCAGATAGTTCAGAAAATGATACCTCTTCATCTTCTATGGCCATGTAACATAAGTTAACATATTCAGTGGATTCTTCTTCATCGGAAGATGAGGAATCACTATGTTCTGAAGATGCCTCGTAGTTCTTCTTCTTTTGAACTTCTTACTCTTGTACTTTTCTTTCTTCTTGAGCAAAAGACAATCCATCTTCATATGTCCTGGTTTATCACAATTAAAACATTTGAATTTACCTTACTTAAGAAATTTTCTGAACTTCTTTGAGAGCATTGCCATCTCCTCTTCGTCATTATTGTCCGTGTCGGAAGATGCATGGAAGGCAAGTTCTTTCTTCTTTGAACGGTGTTGTCGTTCGTCCTTCTTCCTTTCTTCTAACTGCACTTCATATGTCATTAGATTACCGATTAGGTTTCTAATGTCATAGTTGAGAGATCATTCGCCTCTTCAATGGCGGTTGTCTTCTTCTCCCATTCTGGTGTAAGTGCACGAAGGATCTTTCGAACTCTTTCGACTTGGGTGTAGTCTTTTCCAAGGGATGCAAGAGTATTGGTGATGTCGGTGAATCTTGTAACCATTTCGGATATGGTTTCATTCTCCTCCATTTGAATAACTCAAACCTGTGGACAAGAACAGAAATTTTAGACTCCTTAACTTTATTAGTGCCTTCATGTGTTACCTGAAGAGTATGCCAAATTTGATGTGCAGAAGTCGCTGTTGACACTCGGTTGAACTCTTCTTCGGTAAGGGCACAGAATAGAGCATTCATTGCTTTTGCGTCAAGGTTCGCGTTCTTCTTTTGATCTTCACTCCAAGCGTTGTAGTTGGTTGTAGGCTTGGTGTATGTTGCTTCTACGATGTTCCAAAGGTCGTAGTTGAGTGACTGCAAGTAGATCTTCATTCTACACTTCCAATAGTTGTAGTTGGTTCCGTCAAATAGCGGTGGACGTTGTGTAGAATGTCCTTCCTTAAATTGGGATGATGAAAACTCCGTTGCCATCCTTGTTGTTGACTTGTACCCGAGCTTGTATGCTGGTTCAGGGTATGCAGGGCTCTGATACCAATTGTTGGGTCCCTCTCTTATACCAAATGTAGGATCTATAATCAAATCAACACAAACACTAGATAGGAAGGATTAATTGTTAAGCAAATAAGTAAACTTGCAATAAGGAAAACAAATCTCAGAAATTGACAAACACAAACAAAGAGATTTATCCTGGTTCGGTCCTTGTGACCTACATCCAGTCCCCAAGCCACCAGCTTGAGATTTTCCTTTAACCTTGATCTTGCCACCCAAAATCAATACAACATGTACATCACTTGTCGAATCCCCTTCTCCAAATGTGTACACCTTCTCTTCCACCAAGAGAACACCTTCTCTTCTACCAAGAGAATACCTTTACCTTTGTATAACTGCCTCTTCAACCAAGAAGCCTCCCGTGTACAAATAAACACTTTGAGAATTACAATACTTTTCCTATAGCCTTGATACTGAATGTGTATGTGGACAAGGTACAGTATAGGAAAGATGAACTTCAGAGAACTTCACTAATGGAATTGTCTTTTGGTGAAGAATAGAAGTTAGAAAATCAGTTTTCAGGTTTTTCTGGAATTTGGCTTTGGAAAACTGAATGAAAATCTTGTTTGTCTTAACCTTGGCCTTAAGAATAACTTCCCTATTTATAGCTGTAGACTAGGGTTAGTTAGGGTAGTTATAGGACCAATTCAGATGATATAGACGTTGGAAAACGTTGCAAAAGGATCAGATAAAGAAAACTGTTCAACAGTCAGAACTGCCTATAGTCGACTTGAGATATGAGTTAGTCGACTAAGTTGGGCAATTTATACTGGGTTAGTCGACTAATATTGGGTATAAGTCGACTACAACATCTATTAGTCGACTATATAAACTGTTAAGTCGACTAACAGTGACAAACAGAGAGTTGGGATCTTTCAGGACAAAAGATAGTCGACTAGGGAAATCTATAAGTCGACTATACCATGTATTAGTCGACTAGGGAAATATATAAGTCGACTAATAACATTATTAGTCGACTAATCATTTTTATAAGTCGACTAATCACCCTATTAGTCTACTAATAGGCAGGGTCAAGTCTACTAATAGGTTATGATATATGTGTGTGCATCAAGGCTTTTACATGCTATTTCATCTTTACAAACCACACTCTATCAACTCTCCTTGGCACATCTTGATCATGTAGAACTCTTGATTCTTCATTTGTTTAGAGCTCCAAATGTCATGCATCGCAAACGTCTTCATCGAAACATGTACCAACAGAATAGGCCAAAGTATTAATCGACTATACAGAGTGTTTTCTGAAGCAGAATCAGTTTTCTTTTCAGGCGTCGGTGTCCTTTTCTAGTAGAGTACAAATAGGACTCAGTCTCTATTCAATGAAGGATTTGTTTCTAAAAATTAAAGGGTTTAGAATTCTTCTAAATTAAACAGATCAACTTCTAATAAGAATTGATCAAGATTCTTCAAGTATTCAAAGGTCAAGATCAACTCATAGTCCAAATAGGAGTTGGTATTGTAAAATCCTATAAATAAAAGTCGTAACTAAGCATTATATACACAAAAAATACTGATCTCAAGGAGAAAAAGGTGGAGAACACCAAGGAGATTAGAAGAAAGCCAAGAAAGAGAGGAACAAGGTGAAGGTGCATAGAGATAAGGTAATACTCTTATAATTTGGTCTAAATTAAGGAGGAAGGTGAATACTCTTGTTGCATCAAGAGAAAGGTTAGGTCTCTTTGTATCAAATTATTAATAAAACTCTCTCAAGTTCTCTCCCCGTAGACGTAGGCCAAGTTTGGCCGAACCACGTTAAATCCTCATGTTATTTCCTATTGCTCTTTTGTCTAAGTATTGCTAGTTTGCTTTACAACAGTTTTCTTTTGCAAGTATTGATCATATAGTCAAGTTCCGCAAACGTCGATCCTGGGAATAACAATTGGTGATAATAGTGTCATTGGTGCAAAAATATTATAGATCAACTTGGCTTAAGTGGGTTCACTCGTAATGTTATTAACACCTATATTCTTGTTTTTTTAGGGTAAACAATTGCATTGGGTCTAGCTATAGTTGGCAAATTAATTAGGTTTCATACAATTTGTGTGGACCTGAATCTATTTTGTTCTTTATCCATTTGGTTTGACTCACTTCTTCATCGATCTTTCAACATTAAGGTTCCTTCATTACCTTCATTAAAAAAATAAAAAATTTAAATAGAAAGGAGCATATGTTCTTTACATATTGATCTTAGTGTTTGGACCCTATGCACTGTTGACAACCAATTGCGAAGCTGTCAATATTCTAAGCCTTCATTTAATAAGAGTGAATCTGACTAGTTTCGCACCTATAAATTTGACCCATGTGTCATGTATTTTATGAAAACAACCCAAGAAAATGCCACTCAAGCTCCAACCAATCTTTTGTAGCTTTCATATGCTTCAATATTTGGTAACTTGATAAAGATTGGACCCAAACAAAGAGAGTTAGTAACAACAAAAATGGTAGGTTTTAACTTTTAACTTATCTAGTGCAATTTTAGCTTCTTTAGTGCAACCACTCTCAATCCTCAATTAGTATTTTGAATTCTTTTAGTTTCTTTTTAAAAAAATCATAACCAATTGTATTTGACTAAACATTTAAACTAAACATATTTGCTTGTATATAGAAAGAGATATGTATCTGAGAAACTGCCTGTAAGAGAATAGAAAGAGTTTATAAGAGAAAAGAAAACAATTTGTCACCTCGGTGGGCGGTACAAAAAACATTCAATGTGCAGTTACTTAATGATAAATTGCAGAAAACATCTCTTTATTATCATGGTTTAGTCAAAAAAAAAAAATCATGCACTATTGAAATGAGAAGAATATCCCATATATTATCATCTGCAATTGAAAACATAGCTCTGTATTATCCCTTATATTATCAAAATTCTTTATGCAAATATCTTAGCTTTTATATATAATAAAGCTCGATCTGTAGCTTATACGTAAATTCTAGAATATAAAAGAAAACAAATTTGTCACCTTCGTGGGCAAAACAAGAAACATTCCATCTGCATTTAATTAATGATGGACCCATACACTTAAAATTTCAGATTAACAAATTTCCTTTCTGTCCCCTCAGAACATGTTAATTTGCTTTCTTTTTCCTTTTTTTTATTTTGAAACATTAAATCGTAGTCAGGTTTAAGTCTGAAACTTCTCATAACTCGCTCTCACTTTTTTAGTAGTAGGGTGAAATCACTGGCAATTTAATTTGCTTTCTAATCCAATATGATTGTATGTTTAAAAAATAAAATAAAATTTTGTTTGCAAACTTTCAACCTTGGCCAGCATGTCACTTCTTTTCTAATAACTGCAAACCATAACGACCACGCATTTTAACCTGTTTTTCTGGCTTTCGGTGTGATTCCAAAACCAAAAATATGTAAGAAACAAAAAGAATGAATTGCAACTGAAAGAAGACCAAATTCTATTTTGTTCTTAATTCTTTGAATCAATCACTCCTCAAAGACTCAAACTGTTGGAGATGTTATCTAGATCCTTTTCTTTCATCTTTTCCTTTTCTTTTTTTTTCCTCCTTTGTTAACTTATCGTGTACTTTCAGCCGATTCAAAAAAAATAAAAAATTTTCAAAAATACAATAAACTACATTGAATTTTAGTAAAAATACCTAAGATTCACAAACATTTCATGAAAAGCTATCCTCATGGTAGTTTACTGTATTCTCAAAATTTCTAGTAGCATTTTTAATCTGATGAAAATTCATATTAGTATTCTGAAATTAAGTATTTTCTTTTATTTACGTTGTTATTGTTTGAAAATCTTCAACACTAAGAAGAAAGCTTTCACAACAAGAGAGAGAGATTCATAAAAAGGAGTATTGTCGTCGACACTAATAGACTAACGATTTTTTTTCACAAAAAATATATTATCATGCAGAGAAAATTTTCTATAATTTATCCAAATAAAAAATTCTTTTTCCATTATGGAAAAGACCTAGCTTACTCCTCACATGCACAGTACGTGGAAAGCATAAAATGACTTGGGATAGAGAAAGGATTAATAAAGTATAGTGGAAAGCTCTTTTAACTTCCAAGTCATTGGTTAGGGCATCACAATATATCCTCAGTACTATATGACACTCTCCTTTCTCTCTCTATTATACTGTATAGAATGTACTCATTCTTGTTGGCGTCAAGCTCGCGAGGACACAACTAAACAAAAGAAAGGAGAGTCCAACCTCAGATCTCATGCTCGTGAGGACGTGGTCAGATTCATCTTGGGGTGCGATCGAGTCATCTCTTTTGGGCCACCAAACATTAAAGCAAGTAATCTTACCCATCATCACCGTCACCAACACAATTTCAGCGTACTCACCAAGTTGGACCAAAATGAAACCAACCACTCTCGTTTTAGGTTTTTATTCCCTAGCCACAAGCTCTCTCTCTCTCTCTCTCTCTCTCTCTCTCTCTCTCTCTCTCTAGGTTTTTATTCCCCACATCACATGTTCTCAATTTCGGTTCATGGCTGTGAGCTTCACGCACATATTATAAAAGTGGTAATCTCGTGTCGACACGCGAATAGGATGTTAGAGAGAGTTCAAAGACTTCAAAGTTTTGTTACTCTGAAACCCGACATCTTGTCTACGTGTCAACACGAGATTGATCTTCTTATAGTACCTGTGTGTGACTCCCAAACATGAGCCACAAGTTCTCTCTCTCTAGGTTTTTATTCCCCAGCTAGAAGCTCTCTCTCTCTCTCACTCTCTCTTTTTAGGTTTTTATTCCCTACATCACATGTTCTCAATTTCGGTTCATGTGTGTGAGCCACACACATGTTATAAGAGTGGCAATCTCGTGCCGACACATGGATAGGATGTAAGAGAGAGAGTTCAATGACTTTAAAATTTTGTTACTCTTAAACCCGACATCTTATCTACGTGTCAACACGAGATTAATCTTCTTATAGTACATGTGTGTGACTCCCAAACATGACCCACAAGCTCTCTCTCTCTCTCTCTCTCTCTCTCACAACTTATGAACACATGCAACTAAAAGAGTAAGTTTTATTTTATATAAGGAAAAGGACACGCAAGTGGTTTCTGCACGCGTGCAACTTGGAGTACTAAAACGCTTAATCTGTGGGAAAAGGCTAAGCTGCCAAATAGCCAATTCAACTTCTCTTTTGCCCTTTCGGTCTCAATAGAAAAATATTTGGAATCTCTCCACCTGAAAATTTTTGCCTTTCTGCTTGCAGGAAATGAGAATATTTACGTTTGAGGCAGTTCTGTATAAAGCGAACATACATTGCTAAGGCTTCGGATTTTCTATATTTGTATCTATGATCATGTTACTTGCATTGAAGGATCCCAAGGCTCAAAAAAATTTAGTCATTACCCCAGCTAGGATTTTGCTGGTGACCATTTTGCTACCATGCTCTAGGACTATGTAGATATTCTTTTTTCTTTTTCTTTTTCTTTTTTTTCTCTCTCTTTTTCACAAGGAGAAAGATAACAAGAAATAAAAGCACTCTAAAGAAAGAAGAAGTAAATTTCATATGGAAAAGAACCATACAAAAAGGAAGACTCATACACAAATACAGAGACAAGGAAGAACTCTAACAGAACAAGAGGATTACAAAGGAGCGGATACTGACACCCGCCAAATTTCAATATCCGCCAAATTGATCAAGGGACTCATCAGAGTAATACACCCACAAATTAATAAACAAACTCTCTCAATTTCTAAAAATACCCGTATTTTCTCAAAGTTTTTGTTAATCCCTGGTCACACACTAAAATTTTGACACACTGCTACCCAAAACATATTGTATAGGAACATATATGTACATGTTCGGCCAAAGCTGGTCGAACACCTTGAATTTTGCTCGGCCAGCTTTGGCCGAACAAATACACATATGTTCAGTCAAAACTGGCCGAACAATTTGTGAACCCAATCTCAAAAAAAAGGAAAATTTTGATTTGATCGATACAATTTGATTTCTTTGAATTCTTTCTACATTTAGAAAATCAACTAACCCCAGGTACAATCAAGAAAAATTGAATTTTTAGGGTTTGGAGTTTTAGATGAGTTATAATTTTTAGGGATTTTTTTAAGGTGAGTAATAAAAGTGGTTGAAGTTGAAGGAGTGTCGGGTGAGTGTATTAATCAATTTGGGAGGATACAGAGGTCAAAATTTATAATTTTAGATTACTTGAAGGATATTTTAGACTTTTTATGTAGGGTTATGGTTATCCATCAAAGTTTTCAAATTTTGGTGGGTACCTTAATCAATTTGGTGGTGTCAATGTCTATTCCTTGATTACAATGAACCTGCACGAACATTGGGGGGGGGGGGGGGGGGGGGGGGTGGCGCCTGGCAGACGGTCTGGGTAGAGAAAATGGGTGAGATAGTGAAGAGAGTGAGAGAGGACGAGTTGAGAGAGAGAGAGAGAGAGAGAGAGAGAGAGAGAGTGAAAAGAAAAAAGAACCAACCTGAGCATGCAAACTCAGGTCGTCAAAAAGCTTTAATATGACTCATTTTTTTTTGTTTTATATAAAAAAAAATCACCTAGCCTTAATGGTTTTAATTAAACCTCCTGTAATGGCTCAATAAGATCGCTGCTCCACTCTAAAATTTGCAAAAATTATAAGTTGAGTAATATTTTCATAAAATATGTCTATTGACTTAACTAAACCTTCTCTAAATAGTCTTAACATTGTCTCTAATGTCTATTTTCATATGAAAATTTTGATAAGAAAAGAATATATTAGCTAGTAAATGATGAGAAGAATCTTTTCATCTATATTTTATTAATTTTTGCATGGAATTATGGAGCAGACATACCATATATATAAAGCTTTAATTGCTTGTAAAGTCCATGAAGCATCAGGTATGAAAAGTTTGCATATCAATCAAGTAATACACCTGTTTGGCTAGGGGTGGAAGTGAGGAAGTAGTAATAGTTCCCTTTAGAACTTGGGCAATGGTTAGTGAGTTTTCCGGTGTTTGAATGTTGTCGGGAAGTGTAGTTTGAAAAATGTTATATCTTTTCGGTGTTTGGATGGTAATGTAAAAGTGAAAGTGAAAAAATTGATCACAAAGTTGACCACAAAATAATATTAAAATAAAAATTAATAATTAGATTGTAATTAGAATGCAAGTGAGATTTACATAACCACAAATTTAACTGTTTTGAACCACAACTTATTACAAATGAGATTTACATGACCACAAAATTAAGTGTAGTACCCCAAAAGTGAGGAAGTAATTGCGTAAAAGGGAAAAGAAAAAAGGAAAAGGAGTTTTCTCATTTTCATTTTCTGGTGTTTGGATAGATAGGAAGTGAGCAATTATACTTCCCCATTTCTTACTTCCGTCCACTTCCTTGCAACCAAACACGCCTTTAGTTTAACTAAAGTGTTATATTTATTCATGATAAAAAGAAGAAAAAAAACGTTAAACTTAGCAATGAAATTTGATCTTTAATTTATAATGAATTTTTAACTCTATATAACATATTTCCGTACCGTTACACTTAAAAATTATTCCTAGTTCTATCCTTGTACCAATGCTTTTGAGTTGTCATATAGATTTATACATATTAATTATATGTACTACATGAGGATTATTAATATTATGCACTACTAATGATGTTTAGTTAATTTGTTAGGCACTGTCTTCTTTCAAGTTTTGCGGAAGAATTGAACATTTAATTGAAAATAACTTTGGATTTAAATGGAAAGATACATGTTCAGGACGTAATCTACACAATTTCAATGGGAATCCATCATCTTCATATTGTCCCTAGAAAATCACACTACAATTTAAATGGGTTTCCACGATGGTTACGACTGTCGTTAAACAGCAACGATGACAGGTCAAAATCTCTGTCTATCCAAGCGATGTTGTAAGTTAGGAGGCAACAATGGCGGTTTAAAATCACTGTGAAAACACCTCAATTTTTCAAAAACAATTGTAACATGATCCCTCTTCGTCCTCCTCATCCATTCTCGTTTGCGATCCCCTCGTCCTCCTCTTTCATGTTGCCTGGCAATCCCTCGTCCTTCTCGGTCAAAAATTAGAAGAAGAAGACTAAGAAAAATAAGTAGTAAAAGAAAACCAAGGAAAAAAAATAAAAGATGAACACCAAGGAAATAGTCTAGCACAATCAAAGAATTAATTTCATTGAGTAAATATTTAGCTTTTAGAATCACAATAGACCATCTTCAGTGGTTCTATTACTTGCAGATAGATCAAAATCAGATCAAACAGATATCATAATCAACGCCATTCGAAACCATACCCTTCTTCGTCTTCCAACAAAATATCATAATCATCCTCAAAATTCGAATTAATCAAATAATTTATGAACTCGTCTTGATGAACGAGGGGAGGGGGAGATAGAGAGATGAACTCGCCTTGATCGAAGATCAAACTGCATCTTTCACATCAAAGATCAAAGATCAAACTCGCCTTGATGAACGAGGGAGAGAGAGATCGAACTTGCCTTGATCGAAGATCGAACTGTATCTTTCGGATCAAAAAAAGAGGGGGAGAGAGAGAGAGATGAACTCGCCTGGTGATTGAACTCGCTCTAATGAACGCGAGAGAGAGAGAGAGAGAGAGAGAGAGAGATCAAACTCACTGGTGATCGAGGGGACAGAGATTACCTTGATGAACTCGCCTGGCGAACGAACTCGCCTTGATGAACGAGGAGAGAGATAGAGAGAGAGAGAGAGAGATCGTCTTAGTGAATGAGGGGAGAGAGAGATTGAACTCGTCTTGATCGAAGATCATTCTTTCAGATCGAAAAATGAGGGGGGAGAGAGATGGGGTGAGGAGAGAGAAGATTGATCTAAAAGCAGAACACAAAGATCCACTGCCTTATGTCAGAGCATTTCAATGCAAATCATGGTGAAACATGCGTTATTTATGCCCAAAATTGTACTAGGGATCAGCTTTTATGGCGATTCTTTAAAGAATTGCCGTAAAACTAACATATTAGGACAATTATTTTAATAATCATCGTAAAGATTCAAAGTCTTACGACGGTTCTTCAAAGAACCGCAATAAAACTAATATATTAGAGCAGTTATTAAAATAACCGCCATAAAAGATCCAAATGCAAAATTTGTATTTTTCATCAAATTTCATAATTGTCACCGCTTTTGATGCACGTCAGTTGCGACTCAAACAGATGTGAAATGGACAACGTGAAAGCCCATTTCTGTTGTAGTGTCAAATAAATTCTCTCTCTTATACTTATTCCTCATACAATACATGCTTCATAATATTTGTTATATTTAATCTTTTTTAGGTTAATTAAAATTTCAAAGAGTCTTAGATAAATTTCTGACAAGAAAATCAAAATCAATTCAAAATTCAAGTAAGAGAGGAAGTGAGTGTCACGAAGTTCTGGCCACGCCACCGTGCACAAGTTGCTACAAGTTTTTGGACGTCATAAATATAAGTCCTAATAAACTTACATTACTACACTCTAATATTTAATTTGAAAATATCTTGAACGTTGCAAGTTAGATTCACTTCACCAGAAAGGCGCATGCAAGAAAAGTAAAAACATTATCCCTTCTGAGTTAAGTTTCATTTTTTTCTCTTTATTTAGTTAAAAGAGCGCAGGGGAGACCGAAGAAAACATAGATGAAAGTAATACGACAAGATATGAAGGCTAAAGGCCTTAGTGAAGGCGCATTACTCGATAGGAATAAGTGAAGAAAGCTGATCTATGTGTCCTATCCGGCGTAATTCTCTTGGGAAGGGGTCTTGATACAGAATCGGACGACATATGAGCAGTAGTTGGGCGGTCCCTTGTTTTTTTATCTCAGGTTTTTGCCTGACTTTGTTACAACATTGGCTTGTATTTTTCTTCATGGTGATTCCACTTTTTGTGTCGCTTCTTTTCTGTTTGAATGTACTTTAAAAAAAAAAAATTAATTTTTTCATTCCTTTTTTGCACCCGCGGGTACACCGGGCTTTTCTTTTGTGACACTGAGTTGAGTGTGTTTTTATTAATGGAAAGTGGGGGACCCTGGGGCCACCGTTTACTGTTATAAAAAAAGAAAAAAAAAACCGAGTTGAACCCAAAATCCAAATTGCATTCCTCAAGTTTCCAAGGGCATCACATGCAAATACCAACTTTGAGAGGAACACATACGGAACAAGCCTTGTATTTTTATATGGAATCCATCATGTGAAAAAAGAAACCTTTATCTACGTCTTAATATTGTCCATTGCATCATAAAGATGGAATCCTACGTAAGTTCCATCCACACATCTACGTGATAACATAAAGCAATCAATCAATTAAAAAAAAAGAAAAAGAAAAAAAAATATTCCACACCTCAACGTCAGGCCTCTTGCCAACTCCCCCCACCATAAAAAGAAACAACACCCTCATTCTCTCTACCTCCCCTCCTCGCTCTCTCCCCCCCTCCCCCTCCACCTCCAAAGACTTTTGAGAAGATGGGTAGGATTCACCCGGCGGAGGGCCAGTCGGGTTGCAGGCCGAGCAGCCGGCCGTCGACGTGGACGGTGTGGAAGAAGTCGAGCATGACGTTCCAAGGGACCGACGGCTTCTCGGTGTACAACAGCAAAGGCGAGCTAGCGTTTCGCGTCGATAACTACTCGAGGAAGCATAGGGAGCTTGTGCTTATGGATGGAGCTGGGAAGGCTCTTATTGACCTTTGGCCTCAGGTAGGATTCAAGAGAGACACTGGCGAGACAACTCAAATGTTAGTACTAGAACAAGTGCGATACTGGCGAGACAATCTGTTTCTTTGCTGGTTACAGACTTGAACCTGAAACTTTCCACAACTTGTCGGTCCTAGTGATATAGATTGAGGAAAAGTGGGGGATTATCTATGCTATCTATTGTCATCAAATAGTAGAGTGTGTGACATATAGGAGCATTAGCAACTAATTAAACTAAAAAATAGCATTGGATTAGGTCCTACTCTATAGCTATTATCAGATATATTGCATAGTTGTAGCACTAAGCACGTACAAGTAAACACTATAACTAAAACTCGTTTCATTCGAGCAGGTCTTCAGCATCCATGACCAGTGGAATGGATTCAAAGGCACTGAAGAAATCGCGAAAACGCGATCCAAATCCCAAATCTTCTCAATAAGACGGAAATCGATCCTCCAGAACAACAACGATGAGGTGGAGGTGTTCATGGGGAGCAGCAAGACACCGGACTTCCAGATCGAAGGTTGCTTCTGGAGGCGGAACTGCAAGATTCGGAGCAAATCAGGGGAAGTGGCAGCGCTGATATCTCGCAAGAAGGCGAGCAAGTCTGTAGTGCTCAGCGACGACGTGTTCAGCCTTGAGATCAGACCAGGGATCGACTGCGAGCTGATAATGGCGTTTGTAGTCGTCTTGGATCGGATCTGCCAGAAGCCGTACTCTCCTCTGATGTGTTCTTGAGTTGGTGAAGGCTGAGGAGAAGTTAATTTTGTACCATACGTAGATTGTAAAATGGTCATCTCATTGTCTCTTATTAGCAAGAAAGGGTTTAAAAATTTTCAAATCTCAATCGTAAGAGAGGCACATAAGGTGACCCATTTCAAAGAAGAACTAACAGTCGTCTTAACTCTTTCCCAACAAGAGAATAGCTGAGAGCAATACTCTAAATATCTGTTATTTTTCTGGTATTTTTTATCATCACCCGAGAGAGAATAGAATGGCAGACAAAAAGTTAGCGAGTTTGCAACTACTCTCATTTTTTTGCTTGTGGGATAGATAGAAAGCACTCAAATGAATACTCCAACAAGATAATCGTAGCATTTCTAAATAATTAAACGAGCAGAGAAGCTTTATAATGTTTAAAAGATAAGAGATAAAAGATGACAAAGCGTCAACTTCAAAAAGAAAAAGAACTTGAGAACAATTGGTTACGACACTTGCACACAAGTTCAATGCTCATCTCCAACATGTAGAGAAGAGTTGTCAGGGCTTCTTTCTTCTCATGAATGTGACTCAAATAAGACTCAAGAACCAGATTAGAAACATACTATTGCATTCAAATTAAAATTTAAATCTAACGAAAATCAACTTTCATCTCTGGTACCAATAATAATCGAATCAGAAGATATAAAAAAAACAGTATAGTGGTGTACTGAAGCATGATGATAAGAACTATCAGCATATTATAACCTACAAGGTGACATGCATGTACATTCCACAAAGGAGAGAACTACTCTCATGTTGGCAGCCTTTATTTAACTGAAACTCAGAATCACTGGTTCACCATTCCAGCATAAACACATACCTGACATATGAAGACAATAGAACACTCTAATCAGCTGTTGTTTTCATCCACTACAAGATACCAATTCTGATATGAACTTTGATTCAGTTTGTTTTCGCATGTGTTATCGATAATTGATGTAGGATTCTCATTTGGTATCAAAGAAAGCTAAATATTCTCCAAACTTATAGTTGTTCAGTAATATCTTCAGAATCATTTCTTTGATTTGATACAGTAGAGAAATACCAAGGGAAGAAGCCCCAAAAGAAAAGCTTTATGAACCAAAGATGAGGTTGGGCGAGACTCGCAACACTGCACTATGATGCCGTATACTCTTAAGATGAATTGATAAGAAATATCACCATATAACCTACAGGGTAACACATATTGATGATCATGACAAATCAAATGGTCAGGCTACCAAATTGCACACAGAAACTCTTCATGTTTAAGGAATAGTTCTATCTTTCTGCTGAAGTTCAATCAGCAAACTAAAACTACTCATTAGCATTCAAGTTCATTATACTGACAGCAAGCTTTGAGAGAAACTGTCTGTCCATCATAATCTTTGAGAACTGATAGATGACATTAGATACCGGGCTTAGTCACATAAGCCTATAAACCAAATGAGGATGGCTGAACGGCTTTTACTCAAAATTCGATTACAGGTTTCCTATAAACATATACATATCCCTTTTCAAACTCAGTTTTTTGGTACTCTATATTCCCAGATGCACGTCCAGATTTTAGTGCACAGAGTGAACGCCTCCCACCCTCTTCCATACATGAGAGAAATTAGCCTGTCTTGAACATGTGACCTCTCTCATCACAAGCAAACGTTCAATCAATACTCCAAACAGTTGCTCTTTTCAAATAGCTATCCGTCAACTGACTCAAAATCACTGTTTCCCGATTCCAACATTAACACATACCAATTTTGGGCATTCGTCAGTCCGTGGACATATGAAGATAATAGGACACTCTAATAAGCTATGTCCCTTTCATCCCCTACAGGATATCTGTATATCATCTCTGACCACTGCTATGGTATCAATTTCGGGGAATCTTCTAGCCATCACTCCTGATAGGAACATTGATGCAGTTTGTTTCGCAAGTCGTCCCGATAATTGATATAGGATTATCATTCGTGTCATAGAAAGCTCAGTATTCTCAAACTGATAGTTGTTCTGAAATATCTTCAGCATCATCTTTGATTTAGTTAGGCAGAAGTTGGGATGAAAGTCTGCCTACAGACCGTGAATAACAAACAAAATCATACTACAAAATCCTTATAACAGGTAGCTATTCTCCAACTACAAAGACAGCTAGACCCACCAACCAAAAATCATACAATTTCAATAATGGCTTGATAGAAAAATGAAATTTGACAATTTATAAGAAAACCGGGCCACTTTCAACACAATATCAAATAAATTCCAAAACAGGAAAAATATCAGAATTTATTATCAAATTTAAGAACATAAATAAGAATCCTGTATGAATTGCGCCTGAGAAAGAAAACCAATCAAATCCTTCTCTAATCAAAGCAATTAAGACTAAAACCTGGATCCAACATGAGAAGGAATTCTTCAGGAAAAGATATGAAATACAACATACACAAAACATGAAAAAAGTCATTGTAAGTTCAAAAAGTCGTCATGAAGTTCATTGAAGGTTGGAGCATAAAAGCCTCGCTTTGGCAGTACAGAATCAGCAGGAGGATCGAGGGAAGAGAAAAGGTGTTTAATAGGTCTGCTTCTATGTTCTTTAAGAGTAAAAAAAATTAAATAAAAATAAAAACCTAAATTTGTATATTGTTCAAACCCCTCAATGAATTAACATTGGGTCCATGTCCAGTTAAGATACCAATAACAATATTCAATAATAGAGTAAAACCAATCAAAGTAGTGGTTTATGGACCGTTATTCTGTGATTGGTAAAAGGAGAAAGTGGTCGCATCTTCATTAGCCCTTGCTATCCACCATCGGACATGGTCTGTAAATCATTAGTTTAAGTATCACTTCACATGGTAAATGACTTGCCCTGTGTTGAGCATAGTGCGAACAAATAATCCCACATCGGTTAGACTTGGGAATGATATATAAGGATTTAGGCTACTCCACCTAAAAGGCTAGTCTTTTGTGATGGTGTCCCAATTCCTTATATACCCAAATCCCTGTTCATGTTTAGGTTGGATCCACGTCTGGGTTGGGTTTGACAGCGGTCCAACTTCCTGACGCGGAACACCAATTATATTCCCACTCGTAAGGGAGCATGTGAGGTCAGGTTGGGTGTTTGATTAGGCTAAGTCTTGCGTCCAAGTTGCAACACAACATATATGTCCGACCTAAAATATTGATTTCTACACAAGCAAGGCCTAGTTCATGTGACGAAGAAAAAGTTGGGGTGGGGTTCTCAAAATAGTGGGTTCACGCCAAGAGCCTTTTTTGAACAAAATAAATAAATAGATAAAAGAGGAAAGAAATAAGAAAAATTTATCTCTATAATAATGTTTCGATGGTTAAGAATCATATAACTCCTAAATTATAGTATCAGAAGCTTCTAATGAGATCAATGGTTTTAAGTCCCACGTTTTGCGTCATCATCTCATCTCAATAGATAATGTCTCCCGCCTCCCAAAAAAATGAAATCTGATGGGGAATCGGGCGGGATTCTCTCACTAAGGTTTCTCACCCACAGCACACAAGCTACAAAGCTTATCAAAAGCAAATTTTAATTCATCCAAAACTGAAAATAACAATACTAGTCTTGTCCTTAAATATGCCTACATCAACGGAGATATCTCTTGACAACCGATATGGGACTAAAAGAAACTACCAAATAAATAAATAAAAATTACAATAAAAGAAAAAAAAATAGAGCTTAAACGAACAGCCTAATGTAGCTTGAATTTCACAGCCCTAATCGAACTAAACTAAAAGAGTGTGACGACGCCTCCTGGTGTAGAATCGCAATCCTAGAAAGATGTCCACATCGAAGTCCCATCCCCGCCAGTTGGGGCTGAGAATTGCTCCTTGGCCTCCTTCTGGACCAGCGCCCCAAAATGTTCATGCCCGTCCTCCAATTGCTGTTGTCCATCCTCCTTTTTCCTCTCTTATTTTATACCAATTTGCTAAAGAACTATGCTAACCTTGAATTTTCCTCTACTACATTCTACTAAGGACCTAGCTCCCCTTCAACGGGCTTATCCTGTTCCAATGGTGCTCCTTCATTGGAAAGTTCCTAAGCTGTCCCCCATCTCATTGAACAAAGTCCATGAAAGACTCTTCACTGTGGAATCCACTAAATGAGTGGGTGATCTTTCTGATGAGCTTCAAGTTCTACATCCGTGCTTTATCTCATTGGAAGACCTCGATCAAGTTATATTGGATAGGCCATAGACCCTTGGTCACTGGACACTGAGCTTTCATCTATCGTCGGAGATCCTACCCCATGCAATTTCTTAGGTTCAATTTGGACTTGTTGCCATATTTGTGGATGAGATCAAGTTCTAGTCTTAATGTCCCCAAGGATAACTGACTTGTGCAGCTGGAACCAGCTTGTGCGCTCCTCACAAGGAGGAGCTAGCTCAAGTGGCTGTCAAGATTAATCTCCAAGCCCTTAATCCCTGAGACTGATGTTGTTGGTGAGAACTTAAAGATATTTTCTGCTCGCAACACCATCAATGATGTCATCACTAGATGTTGAGATGGAAATTGCTAAAAGTCTGTCCCCTCCCCAAGCCAATGATCATTACAAAACTCTCTGCGCCATGGATACATGCCCAACGACAGCGAAGGAACACTAGGGTTTCCAATCCGCCGTCTTCCCCTGAAATTACCAACTCTCTGAAATGCTTCTATCACCTCTTCCACGTAGGGCGTGTTGGTTGCAAGGAAGTGGGCGGAAGTAAGGAAATAGGGAAGTATAATTGCTCACTTCCCTATCTATCCAAACACCGGAAAAGGAAAATAAGAAAACCTTTTTCTTTTTTCTTCTCTCTTTTACACAACTATTCCTCACTTTCAGAGTGCTACAGTTAATTTAGTAGTCATGTAAATCTCATTTGTAATAAGTTGTAGCATAAAACAGTTAATTTTTTGTCATATAAATCTCACTTGCATACTAATTACAGTCCATTTTTTATTTTTCTTAATTAAATTTATGCTTAAATCTTTCGAGTCTAAGCCCCCATCACTTTCCCACAACGACGCGCTCCACAAGTTCAAAGCTGTGATTACTACAATTGCCATCCTCTATGTTGACTTGCTACGACCATCGGTTGATGTCAATAAATTGAACATTCCTATCAAGATATTGGAAAAGAAGAAATGTATGGAAAGAGGAGGATCCTCTGAAATGACAAAGTAACTGCTATATGTAAAGCCTAAGCTGCCAGTAAGATGAAAGATGCACGACTCAAATTTTCCCTCTTCTTGTTGTCCTTTTCAATTCTGATGTCAATATGGAATGCTTCAACAAGTGGACAAGCTTAACATGGATGTCCTGATGGTCGTGGGTTCCCCCCTAAGGTAACATAAGTCTTGTAATAGCATTTTTTTTTTTTTGGTTATTCCTTTTGTTTAGTGTGCCTTCTATACTAGCAGCAGCACACACACACATGCGCGCGCGCACAGATATACTTGGGTCTTTTGAGGAGGATTTGAAAGCAAATTCTTTTTTTTCTTTTTCTTTTTTTGAGAAAAAGAAAGCAAATTCTCACACGCAGAAATCAAAATCTTCACATTCAAATTTAATGATAGAAAAGCTATTTGAAAATTCTCGATTCAAATTGATTTACATTGTTAGGTGTGGCTAAAAACTAAAGTTTAACCTTTTCTAAAAAAAAATTCTTATGCATCAAGTAGGCACAAAATAAGTGACCTAAATAGCAAGTTGCTTAATTGAACAGAGTAGAACGTTTGAAACCTAACAAAAATTTGTCTATAGGAGTTTCTGATTTTTAGGTCATGATCAGATAGTCGAATCAAGAATTTGATGCTCAAAACTATATATCTAAACATCATGCAAATTTCAGCCATCCACTTATGCTTAGTTGATAAATGGGCAAAAAAAAAAAAAAACCTTTGAAACACTTTATATATTTGCTAGCTGCGTTTACAATATGAATATATAGATCAAAAAATAGTAATAGAAAAAGATGCACCTCCAGCCTTACTTCCATACAACTCAAAAGATTGAGAGTAAAATCATGTGCATAAATACTGCATCTATTGTTAAAAACCAAAGAAATGTAATTTCAATGTTACAATCATAGAGTTCTCAATGCAATGATATTTATGTTTCATAACATTAATGATATTAGAATAGCAAAATTGGTGCTAAAGGTCAGAATATATACTTTGAATCCAAGTTCATATTACAAATGTAACAAATCATGTAATGTTTTAATCAATTGTTCCATTTGTTCAAATCTTCCAAACTGTTGAACCACCTGGTGTGCAGCCAATCAAAACAATACCCAATGGAATAGCAAATGAGAATTATTTTGAAAAGCTGCTACACTAAATTCTTCCGGAAGATCTGCTTGTTTTGCAAGTTTTAAAGCACTGATTAAGAAAAACTTATCTATCGTTTTCAGCTGTAACATCACAATGAAAATATACCATTTTTCATATAATAGCTGTGCCTATGAGAAAAGAATTCGATATTCATCAGCCTCACGAGCCATTTCCTCGAAACTTCTGTCCTTCCTTTCTATATCGAGGTCAAGCTTGTCTTTTAGCTCCTTTTCCTTAACATCTATCTGTTGGGAAAGTAATAAAAATAAGCTGTAAAAGTAATCCAAAATATATAGAGAGAACTACATGTGGAAATGTGATAGCTTACAGCATCATAGATTTTATCATTCTTCTCAAAGTCACCTTGTTTCCTAGGAATAATATGAATATGCACATGAGGAACTGTTTGCCCAGCATGCGGTCCATCCTAGAATTTCAATATAACATGAATATTTTAGTTTTATCATATAGTTTAACTTGGTCATACTTAATTAGAAACAATATTGCCTTTTTTATTTTAATAAGAATATAAGAAGATGAATAAATGATGACTCTCAGGTCTCAACCACCAGAAGCAAGCAAAATGTAGCATATATTGAGTTATTCCTACATATTATGTCTACTTTGTGCCCCATGGCTAGATAAGAGCATCATATATAACTCACTTGATCTCAGCTTGTAAGGTTGCTATGATTTTAAATAGTGCTCATTGTATACATCAGGTTCGTCAATAGTTATGTATATTAATAATCTTTTCTATATATTTTTTATGAATTAAAAGTGAGCCCCCACCCCCTCAAAAAAAAATCCGCCTCATTTTTTTTCTTCCATGAAGCAACTCAATTTTTTTTCTATTAGGAACTTGCAATCTCGAGACCCAATAAAATTGAATATTTTTTCAATAATGATGATAGTATTTTATGGTTTTTTCTAGTATTTCGATACGAATAACTAAAACCAAACTATGGATGCTTTTGAAGTTCTAATGCGAACTCAGTGTAGGTATACAATATATTAAATAGTTAAAATATGCATCACTTATTGATCAAGCCCAGTTCAAATAAATAAGCTCATCAATATGACTCAATTCTTAGAATAGCTATAGAGCTCGTCAATATTTAAGCTAAATATTTAAATCAATTTTTTTATTCCCCCCCTCCCCCTTATGTTTCGCAATCTCCAGTATTTAATAGAGTTATTATTAGATGTCATATTAGGTATCGATGATATTTTAGATTTAAACTAATAATTAAGGATAAACTTAAACATTTGTAGACTCATCATTCCTGATAGCTTTATATCATTTTTTAAGAATATAAAACTAATAATTTTAGATTTAACTAATAATTAAGAATATAAAACTGCCTTTTTTTATAATTTACATCTGTATGAATCTTCACGTGGACCCATTATTCCTAATATCAAGTAGCAACATTCCATAATTGATTTTTAAATTTACATGTGTATAAATATTCATGGACACATAACTTTTTGCAGATTGTGAAGTTCGCAATAGCCTCTATATGTCCCTCTTGGGCTCGCTACTAAACAGGATAGAAATAAAAACTTACCAACAGAGATTGAGCAAGACAAACAATTAAAGATGCATGTATATTTATCCAATGTGATGTACCTCGAAATGTGTGTTCTACTCATGGTTTCAAATATCTGCCGATTCCGATAAATATCAACAATATTGTATTGGGTTGAGGTACCCAATATGACATTAACCATATACAATATTGGTCGATAGTGGTACCAATATTGAAGATATGGTGGATATGCCGATATTGATGCTAAAAACCATTTATCGATACCGATACTAAGATTTAAACCATGGTTCTACTGTATTGTCACATGCAAGGTTCTAAAATTCTTCTAGGAGCCCGCCTAGGCTCCACCTAGGATGAGGCAGACCCTAGACCGCTATGCTTCGCACCTCGGTTGATCTCGCTTTGCCAAAAAATGTTGTGAGTTATTTGAACTTAGGGCATGAAAATTTTCTACTTTTTTATGATTTTCTTAATTTTTAATATGTAGTACACCAAAATAAATTTAAAAATTTTAAAAATAGAAAAGGTCTAGGTCTCACCTGGTCTCACCTGGTCTCACCTAGTCCCCTAGGTGCTAGTCCCCAGCTCTAGCGCCTAACACCACCTACCGTTTTCTTAAATATTGGTCACATGTTTTTGATGTTGCATGTGTTCTTATGGATTTTTTTTAGTAATACTTAGTAAATATCATAAATTAAACTTTTACTTATTTATTTTAAAAAAAATTGGATTTTTTTTGTTGAGTATAGTTTTTATTCAATAAGTTAATAATTAAAACGTACATATTATTTTTAGATTCAATTTTTTAAGAATACTTTTTTTCTTGAAGTGTTATGTAATATGTAGTGGGTTAGTACTTGTTGAATACTTAAATAATTGGGGAAAATTGCCTTTAGCTCCTCAAGAAATGTTTCTGGTGAGGACACCAGAGCATGTACACGATATGACATGTCTTTCAGCATAGACAGTGCACCAGTTTGATGAGCACAGACCTATATGGTTTTAGTATTTTATTTCAGATGTATTTCTACTATATTTTGCTTGTATTTTCTGTTGTATTTGCTTGTATTCCCTTTTTTTATTTATTTACTTAGTGGGGCCCAACATTAGATAATGGGTAGTTATTACTTTTAGTGGGAAGTTGTGTAGTGGGAAGTTGTGTGAGTTGTAGTCTATATGTATTTTGAGATTTGGTGCTGGTTTTTTTAATGAAATTTAATCCCCTCTTGCAAGTCTTACTCTACTCTCTCCTCTCCCCTCCCTATCTTCTTCCCTCTTGTTAGCATCTTCCCTACTTCTTACAACCCTTTTTCTACAATCTTACCACCACCACCACCAGCAACAGGAACAGCAGCAACCAGCAGCAACTTGTAGCAGCAGCGGCCTGCACCAGCAGCGGCGGCTCAGCAGCAGCAAGCAGTCCCAGCAGCATCAACATGGCAGTCCAATGCTCACATCAGTCCTTCGGTTTGAAGATTCATACCTGAGATCGAGCCAATTTTACTTTACTAGAGTACGACGGCGAGTTCCATGAAATCGTCTATTCAGAAGATCATCCCGGCTTCATCTACACTCCGAGTGTCCCACAGGTTTTCATTCCGTATCAACTCTTTCCTCGAGTGATTCAGAAGCAACCCCATAAGATCTATTTGAAGGTGAAAGTGACACTGAAGTACCACCATTGGAACACCTTCAAATTTGATTTTCTCCAATATGAGATCTTCAGGTATTTCTTTCCTTTAAACTTTATCAGTTCCTACAGTAGCGATTCTCTATTATATTATCTTTCTGTTGGATGCCCTCATAAGTAAGTTGAGCGCACTATTTGTTACCTTGTATCTGTCGATATGAACATTACATGTGGGACTTGTTATCTCAGAGCATTGTTATTAATCTTTCAATTTCATCTCGAATCCTGCTGTATATATACAATTTATTTACGATAAACATTAGTCACTATTTCAAGTTGATAATTTGTAATCTAGATCGATCGCCTTTGTTGGCGAAACATACTTCATTTACTTTGTTGCTGAGCTCCGAACATGTACACACACGTTTCAAATCATTTTAGTATCAGAGCTGCGTTCTAGGCTAGAAATTTTAATCATGCATGTGTAAATTGCATCCAATAGACTTTAGGAATGTGGCATTGCATGTAGAACCATTGTAACGCCCCGATCCGGAGGGTACGGAGACGTTACTGCGACGTATATACGAAGGTCGGAAATACCCTAACGTATATACGCTAAGCATCAATACAGGCAGGGGTCAGAGTACGGAAGCATAGTGGTAATATACAATCCAGCAATAATAACAACAGTACACAGTTATCACAAGACATGATATAATATCTGAAGAATATATGATCACTATGGAACACAAAAGCAGGATGCACAACATGAAATACTGGAAAGTACTCACGAGTGGCAAGATGAAAATCTCGCGAGCCAAACAAGAAGAGGCGGGAAGGAAGAGGGTCCAGGTAGGCACCAACTAATCCACGCTCCCGCTGCGCTACTCTGATCAGGTACAGCAAGGCCGCCACGGTCCAGACTCTAGGATCTGGACATGAGAATCCAGGGTTGTTAGCAACCCCAGCGAGTACAAAGAATAAAGCCAGATGGCGTGCATAACAGGCACACGTGTACATGATCAAGTGATGTGGTCCAGGCACGCAGGTACAGGAAGTGACAAGTAACATAAAGGAATATGGCGGTAAATCCGAGATCAAGTAAATACATGTATATCAGTAAATCTGAATCGGTAAGCATGCATGAAATACGGTGTAGAGGGTATAGTAACATAAACATGTGACATACATGGAAAACAAGTGATAAATATACTAAACACGCGATAAACAAGTATGGACATGAAATAAGGCAGTAAGTAAAGTAACAACAAGAAAATCAGTTATATAAGCCCACATTACCGATCTGTGAGGTTAGTACGTCGAAGGAATAATCCAAACAAGGAAACCCTCATATATATACCTTGTACATCACGTCACCGTAATCTGAGTTTATATAATCTGACTTTTCCTTCACAACAGTATAATAATGAAACAATATGGAAGCACAAGTATAAGTGGTGAGCAGTATAGGTCAATAGTATAGCTGGTCATATATCAGGAGCAGGTTATTATTAATTATTAAGACTCATCTGATTTGTATACATCGGTATGTGTCCCATCCCACATACCTCAACATACAGACCGGAGAGTAAGTTATTGGAAACTGATGAAGATCGATGAACCATGTTTCGGATGGGTCCCGTGCATGCCCGGGACAACGGTCAAGGAGTATCCGGTGCTGAGCCGGAACGTACCGCTAGGTACCGGGACTTATTGTACGCCCGAACAGGAATAGGTTGTCACCGCTCCCACAGGAATAGGCCTAGGGGCTTATGGTACAACCGGCAGGCAAGGGAGTAGGGGTGCCAGTACACCCCACGGAAACGCCTGGTGGCCTCCAGGTCGAATCCAAGTATGTGGCCACGCGCGGCTCGATAAGACCACCATAAACATGATTAATCAGGGCCCATCAGTTTCCCCCAAACCAGGTGTAAGTTGTCCAATTATTATAATTTATCCAGTGATAATGTCCACAGAGTATTCATAGTAAACCCATATTCATGGTTATCCTATTACGGGGATCAACAGGAGTATAATATCAGGAGTAATGTCAGGAGCCTCCCTTATTTCAGGGGATCAAGTATACAGGAGTACAGGAGTTCAGGAGTACCAAATATATGGTAATAAAATAATAATCAAGTCCCCGTAAAAGTGGTAGCCATGAATATGCCACAGGTATCAGGTAGTAATATCCGGTCAAGGGTCATGATGTCAGGTCTAGGTATTTATACCACATGAAAGCATATCATATACCGGGTGTCAGGAGCAGGTGTCAAGTGTGACATATCAAGAATCAATGTCTAATATAAAGTGATAAGTGTAGTAAGACAAGTACCGGGGTCAGGTATCACATGTCATATATAGCATGGCAAGTATCAGTATCAGGTGTCACATATAGCATGGCAAGTATCAGTGTTATATATCATGCATCAACTACAGCATGGCAAGTGTCGGTATCATATATCATGTATCAAATATGGCAAGGCAAATACCGGTGTCAGGTACCATATGTCAAATACAGCATGATAAGTACTGGTATCGGCATCATATGTCAAACATAGCATGGTAAGTATCAGTATCATCTATAACATGGCAAGTACTGGTATCCGGTATCACATATCACATATAGCATGGTATATAACAACACAAGAATATACTCGCATAATGATAAAATAAATGCATGCTAAAAATAACTGTACTCGCCTGAAACCGGGTAAAATACCGGTTAAAATCCGGGAATCGGCGAACCGTCCGAGTAACCTCAAGCCCACAATATATATTAAAATATATAATTATAAATATTTATAAAAATATTTTAGAGGGAAGAGAGAGGAGAGAGAAACTTGTAGGGAAAAGGGAGGGAAAATGAGGTGTATATGAAATAAAATAGGGATTTAAAGGAGAGGGGTAGGGGGTGTAAATAGAGGGATGTAGTTTAAAAAAAGAGGTGGGGGTATTTTTGGAAAGAGATAGAGTTGTTTTATTAGGGAAGAAATGAAAGAAAAAGGAAAGAAAAGAAGTAAGAAAGAAAGAAAAGAAAAGAAAAGAAAAGAAGAGGGAGGGGGTGTGGGTGGCCGGCCGGCTGCAGGCCGGCGGCGGCGCCGCCGGCGGGGAGGGGGCGGCGCCGCGCGCGGGTGGAGGAGGAGAGGTGGGTTCTCCTTTCTTTGTTGATGTTGTGTGTTGTTGTTGTTTATGGAGGTGATGGGTGTGGTGGTGGTGGTTGTGGTGGTGGTGGTGGTGGTGTTTGGAGGTGTAGGGAAGATGGAGGAGGGGAGGAGGTAGTGATGGAGTAGTTGGAGGGGAGAATTTGGTGGTGGAGAGGAGGAATTTTGGAGAAGATGAAGGTGGGTGGTGATGGGTTTGGGTGAAATTGAAGATGGTGGTGGTGATTTGGGGGTGTTGGGAAGTTGGAGAAGGGTTGTGGGGGTTGGGGGTGCGGTGGCGGCGGCTAGGGCGGCGGCTTGGGCGGCGGTGGTGTTGGTGGAGGCGGCGGTGGAAGTGATGCGTGAGTTGAGGTTGAAGGAGATGAAGATGAAGTGGGAGTGGGTTTATTTATTTGGATTTTTTTGTTTGAAAATGAAGATTTGAATGGGTATTGATTTAATAGAGAAGGAGATGGTGAAATAATGGTGGTGGTTGCTCACAGTGCTCAGCCATGCCCTGCTCTCCCTTGCCCTGCTGCGTTGAAGAGATGGGAGTGGGTGAAGGAGAAGAAAAAAAAGAAGAAGAAAAGGAAGAAAGTCAAAATAGAAAAAAAGAAATTAATAAAATAAATAAAATAAAATAAAATAGTTTAAAAATTTCATTATTAAGTAATTTATGTATTATAATTTCTGAAAGTATAAGTAGTGGGGTAGGGAAGGAAAAAGCACGGAAAGTTAAGACCAGTAATAAATATTATTATTTTAATAAGTCGAAAATTTGACTGTTTCAGAATCCTTCCGAAAAATTCTCAAAAATAGAAAATAATATTTTAAGATGCTCGGTGAAATCGGATTCGAGAAATTCAATGTAGATTTCAAATCAAAAATCCTGGAATCTTCCGGCGGTACCGGTCGACACCAAAACCGGTGGATTTTCGATAAATTCTGAAAAATCTCGAAAAATGAATTTAGATAGAAAATGATATTCTAAGAAGTAAACTGAAAGCCGTTTTTGAAAATTCAATCCCATTTGAAAACTAAAAATCCTGGAATCAGTCAGTGATACCGACCGACACCAGTTTTGGAGATTTTGCAAATAATTCTGAAAAAATTCCAGAAAATCATGAAAAATCTAAAATATTGGAAAACGATGTTTAAAACTGAAATCGGTCAAATCGGATTATCAGAAATGTCAAATCGAGCGAAGCACTAGGTTCGGGCCCCCGGTTCAGACTAGGGCTGACTCCGAGTCCACGAATCCAAATCCAACACAAAACGATCACACTAATAATCATAAAACAAAAACAAATACAAGATAAATTAAAGAAATATGCTGGAAAAATCAGAATACGTATCTACGTACGTATTCCAGGAACGGGGTGTTACATTCCATCCACCTTACAAAAATTTCGTCCTCGAAATTTCGATAAGGGAGGATGAACACGGAAGGAATAGGAATGAGGATTTATACCAATCAAGATATGAGTAACTGAGGATAATTCCCACAAATTGGCTGAATGATAAACCCAAGACTGAGACATCTCTGCACTACTGCCATATATATATCCTCTGACGGTGTCATAATAATACTGACCTGACGTCTGCTCTTTCGGACTGCGAAGCAAAGCTGATAAACCCATAAAAATCCATAGTGCTGAAATCCATAATATAGAATCTCTGAAAATCCATAGAAATCCGTAATATAATATAAAGTCCCGCATGGCATGAAGCTGTCCTTGACAAAGAATCCATAGTAGAATTACTGATACTGCATACACACTATTTCTCCAGAATACCGAAGATAAAGAAAACCGGATGATACTGAGCATGAATCAAGAAGACCAATAATTAAGAACTCCTGAATACTGGCATTGCAATCTCTGAAAGGCATAACCGAGAATATAGAATAACCATAAAGAATTCTGAATACTGACTTCTGAATGACAACCCGACTGCACATGAAATATTAAAGAATACCCAATCTCTGCAAGGTTAGCCGAATGGATCGTTCATACGGATCACAGCAATAGCTCATATACAGCGAGAAAATCCTGTACATCGGATCCATGAAAACATACAAGGCAGAAGAAGTCCGAGAAACAGCTAGAGTGCTAAGCACTGAGGGGACTAGCCACGAACGGAACCAAGCCTAGGTAAGGCCATCGTGTAACACATCTCAGGTGTTAAGCATTAGGGTGCAGCGGAGCTAACGCTCTGCGAGGCTCGCACTTGGCGGAGCTCACATAGCGAAGTCAGCGCGTAACACAACGCTAAATGCTAAGCACCAGGGTGCAGCGAAGCCACACCCGGTTAAGTCCACGAGTGACTAGAACACAACCCTCGCTTGGCGAGGCTAGCAGGGTCCGTAGTCCATCAAATCCATAAAAACTACCAGAAGCTGGTGGCTCTAAGAACACGATCAAGAATCACAATAATCGAAGCGAGTCCCGAATGCTGTCTCCATAACTCTGTCTGGCAGAAGCCCTAAATCTGAAATACTGTTCCATACCGATGTTCCTCATGTAATGATACGGTCTGTCTGATTATATAAGTGATGACTATCCCACTTGCTGTGCTGATTTCCCGTGATGTATCCATAAGTACCAGAATAGAATGCGAGGCTGAAGGACCATCCAATATAAGACCAGGTGATGCCCCAAAGTCGAAGAATACCAGAACATAATGATAGCGAACCACATCTGTCTTGCTGTTACCCTACCAATCTATCCATATCTTGAGTTGGTATAAGGATGACAGGAACTGGAAATGGAAAAAGGATTGAAGAGATTTCAAGAATCAATGAAAGGACGATCAAGAGGGAATGGATAACTTTGTACTTGCAGTTGGATTGTATAACCACGACTCATGCATTGTACCGAGGATGTGAGAGCCTAGGCTCTGATACCACCCTGTAACGCCCCGATCCGGAGGGTACGGAGACGTTACTGCGACGTATATACGAAGGTCGGAAATACCCTAACGTATATACGCTAAGCATCAATACAGGCAGGGGTCAGAGTACGGAAGCATAGTGGTAATATACAATCCAGCAATAATAACAACAGTACACAGTTATCACAAGGCATGATATAATATCTGAAGAATATATGATCACTATGGAACACAAAAGCAGGATGCACAACATGAAATACTGGAAAGTACTCACGAGTGGCAAGATGAAAATCTCGCGAGCCAAACAAGAAGAGGCGGGAAGGAAGAGGGTCCAGGTAGGCACCAACTAATCCACGCTCCCGCTGCGCTACTCTGATCAGGTACAGCAAGGCCGCCACGGTCCAGACTCTAGGATCTGGACATGAGAATCCAGGGTTGTTAGCAACCCCAGCGAGTACAAAGAATAAAGCCAGATGGCGTGCATAACAGGCACACGTGTACATGATCAAGTGATGTGGTCCAGGCACGCAGCTACAGGAAGTGACAAGTAACATAAAGGAATATGGCGGTAAATCCGAGATCAAGTAAATACATGTATATCAGTAAATCTGAATCGGTAAGCATGCATGAAATACGGTGTAGAGGGTATAGTAACATAAACATGTGACATACATGGAAAACAAGTGATAAATATACTAAACACGCGATAAACAAGTATGGACATGAAATAAGGCAGTAAGTAAAGTAACAACAAGAAAATCAGTTATATAAGCCCACATTACCGATCTGTGAGGTTAGTACGTCGAAGGAATAATCCAAACAAGGAAACCCTCATATATATACCTTGTACATCACGTCACCGTAATCTGAGTTTATATAATCTGACTTTTCCTTCACAACAGTATAATAATGAAACAATATGGAAGCACAAGTATAAGTGGTGAGCAGTATAGGTCAATAGTATAGCTGGTCATATATCAGGAGCAAGTTATTATTAATTATTAAGACTCATCTGATTTGTATACATCGGTATGTGTCCCATCCCACATACCTCAACATACAGACCGGAGAGTAAGTTATTGGAAACTGATGAAGATCGATGAACCATGTTTCGGATGGGTCCCGTGCATGCCCGGGACAACGGTCAAGGAGTATCCGGTGCTGAGCCGGAACGTACCGCTAGGTACCGGGACTTATTGTACGCCCGAACAGGAATAGGTTGTCACCGCTCCCACAGGAATAGGCCTAGGGGCTTATGGTACAACCGGCAGGCAAGGGAGTAGGGGTGCCAGTACACCCCACGGAAACGCCTGGTGGCCTCCAGGTCGAATCCAAGTATGTGGCCACGCGCGGCTCGATAAGACCACCATAAACATGATTAATCAGGGCCCATCAGTTTCCCCCAAACCAGGTGTAAGTTGTCCAATTATTATATTTATCCAGTGATAATGTCCACAGAGTATTCATAGTAAACCCATATTCATGGTTATCCTATTACGGGGATCAACAGGAGTATAATATCAGGAGTAATGTCAGGAGCCTCCCTTATTTCAGGGGATCAAGTATACAGGAGTACAGGAGTTCAGGAGTACCAAATATATGGTAATAAAATAATAATCAAGTCCCCGTAAAAGTGGTAGCCATGAATATGCCACAGGTATCAGGTAGTAATATCCGGTCAAGGGTTATGATGTCAGGTCTAGGTATTTATACCACATGAAAGCATATCATATACCGGGTGTCAGGAGCAGGTGTCAAGTGTGACATATCAAGAATCAATGTCTAATATAAAGTGATAAGTGTAGTAAGACAAGTACCGGGGTCAGGTATCACATGTCATATATAGCATGGCAAGTATCAGTATCAGGTGTCACATATAGCATGGCAAGTATCAGTGTTATATATCATGCATCAACTACAGCATGGCAAGTGTCGGTATCATATATCATGTATCAAATATGGCAAGGCAAATACCGGTGTCAGGTACCATATGTCAAATACAGCATGATAAGTACTGGTATCGGCATCATATGTCAAACATAGCATGGTAAGTATCAGTATCATCTATAACATGGCAAGTACTGGTATCCGGTATCACATATCACATATAGCATGGTATATAACAACACAAGAATATACTCGCATAATGATAAAATAAATGCATGCTAAAAATAACTGTACTCGCCTGAAACCGGGTAAAATACCGGTTAAAATCCGGGAATCGGCGAACCGTCCGAGTAACCTCAAGCCCACAATATATATTAAAATATATAATTATAAATATTTATAAAAATATTTTAGAGGGAAGAGAGAGGAGAGAGAAACTTGTAGGGAAAAGGGAGGGAAAATGAGGTGTATATGAAATAAAATAGGGATTTAAAGGAGAGGGGTAGGGGGTGTAAATAGAGGGATGTAGTTTAAAAAAAGAGGTGGGGGTATTTTTGGAAAGAGATAGAGTTTGTTTTATTAGGGAAGAAATGAAAGAAAAAGGAAAGAAAAGAAGTAAGAAAGAAAGAAAAGAAAAGAAAAGAAAAGAAGAGGGAGGGGGTGTGGGTGGCCGGCGGCGGCTGGCCGGCGGCGCGCGCCGGCCGCGCGGGGAGGGGGGCGGCGCCGCGCGCGGGTGGAGGAGGAGAGGTGGGTTCTCCTTTCTTTGTTGATGTTGTTGTTATTGTTGTTTATGGAGGTGATGGGTGGTGGTGGTGGGGTTGTGTGGTGGTGGTGGTGGTGTTGGAGGTGTAGGGAAGATGGAGGAGGTGGAGGAGGTGGTGATGGAGTAGTTGGAGGGGAGAATTTGGTGGTGGAGAGGAGGAATTTTGGAGAAGATGAAGGTGGGTGGTGATGGGTTTTGGGTGAAATTGAAGATGGTGGTGGTGATTTGGGGGGTTGGGAAGTTGGAGAAGGGTTGTGGGGTGTTGGGGGTGCGGTGGCGGCGGCTAGGGCGGCGGCTTGGGCGGCGGTGGTGTTGGTGGAGGCGGCGGTGGAAGTGATGCGTGAGTTGAGGTTGAAGGAGATGAAGATGAAGTGGGAGTGGGTTTATTTATTTGGATTTTTTTGTTTGAAAATGAAGATTTGAATGGGTATTGATTTAATAGAGAAGGAGATGGTGAAATAATGGTGGTGGTTGCTCACAGTGCTCAGCCATGCCCTGCTCTCCTTGCCCTGCTGCGTTGAAGAGATGGGAGTGGGTGAAGGAGAAGAAAAAAAAGAAGAAAAGGAAGAAAGTCAAAATAGAAAAAAGAAATTAATAAAATAAATAAAATAAAATAAAATAGTTTAAAAATTTTCATTATTAAGTAATTTATGTATTATAATTTCTGAAAGTATAAGTAGTGGGGTAGGGAAGGAAAAAGCACGGAAAGTTAAGACCAGTAATAAATATTATTATTTTAATAAGTCGAAAATTTGACTGTTTCAGAATCCTTCCGAAAAATTCTCAAAAATAGAAAATAATATTTTAAGATGCTCGGTGAAATCGGATTCGAGAAATTCAATGTAGATTTCAAATCAAAAATCCTGGAATCTTCCGGCGGTACCGGTCGACACCAAAACGGTGGATTTTCGATAAATTCTGAAAAATCTCGAAAAATGAATTTAGATAGAAAATGATATTCTAAGAAGTAAACTGAAAGCCGTTTTTGAAAATTCAATCCCATTTGAAAACTAAAAATCCTGGAATCAGTCAGTGATACCGACCGACACCAGTTTTGGAGATTTGCAAATAATTCTGAAAAATTCCAGAAAATCATGAAAAATCTAAAATATTGGAAAACGATGTTTAAAACTGAAATCGGTCAAATCGGATTATCAGAAATGCCAAATCGAGCGAAGCACTAGGTTCGGGCCCCCGGTTCAGACTAGGGGACTCCGAGTCCACGAATCCAAATCCAACACAAAACGATCACACTAATAATCATAAAACAAAAACAAATACAAGATAAATTAAAGAAATATGCTGGAAAAATCAGAATACGTATCTACGTACGTATTCCAGGAACGGGGTGTTACAACCATCACTTTATTAAAAAAAAATACATTCATACATTTTTATTGGTAGTAAGCTTAATTCATAGTTAGCCCTTTAGTGTATGCCAACTCGTAGCAGTAGATCATACCTACTTGACGAGATTAGTGAATCTAGGCTGCTATAATGAATTCTGAAGTCCTCCAGAAGTTGGAAGAAGTTCTGAGTCGCCTTCTAGCTGTTGAACAAAATCAAGTCAAACTCCAACTTGAGGTGGATGCTCGATTAGCTGAGTTTGAACAGAATCGTGATCGACCACCTACCCCCCCATCCTGAACACTCCCCATCATAAAAACGTTCAACCTTTCAGGAACGAGCAAGATCCAGATGAACGTATTGTGAGTATAAAATCAATGCCCCTTCTTTTGATGGTACACTGGAACCACAACTATTTTTGGATTAGATAAAAGAAATGAATCGTTATTTCAAGTGGTACTCAATATCTGAAGAGCAAAAAGTCAGTTTTGCCGCCATGAAGTTGACTGGGCAAGCTAGTCAATATTAAGTTAATCTTGAAACTCTTCGTGAGTTAAGAGGAGAGCATCCTAGTGGCAGTTGGCGTGACATGAAAATCCAGCTGAAACAAAAATACCTCCCACCTTCCTATTACCCGAGGTTGTTAGACAAGTGGAACCAATTCTACCAGGGGAGCAAGTCTGCCAAGGAATACGTCGCCAAATTCGACGAGCTCCTCATCAGGTGTAGCATGCTTGAAACTGAAACTCCTATGCTAAGTCTTTTCTAGGTTTAGAGCTGGATTAGGAGAAGATCTTAGGAGCGAACTCTTCGCAAGGAACGTCGACACTTTGGAGAAAGCTTATGCCCTAGTGCAAGACTTAGATGAAGTCAAATCGAGCAAAACTCGCGACTATAAGGCTAGTGTTCCTGGACCTCCTTTACAGTCTTCCCAAAACCGAGCTACATCCAGTTCTTCCCAACCTCAGAATGACAATAAGCATAAGGGTATTGAAAGAAGTATTCCCAAATCTTATCCTCAGACCAAATGTTATAAATGTCAGGGTTATGGACATATAGCAGCCAAATGTGCCAGTCCATACAAGATCGCCCTCATTAACGAAGAAGGCTACCTCAGTCCGAAGGTGATGAGTACATTGACCAAGTGGATGGAGATGAAGAGGATTTTGTTGAGAATACTGAAGAAACAACGCTAAACTGTCTTCGATTACGAGATTATACCAGATTATCCGTAGTCAGGCGTACCTTGGCACAGTCAAAGGTTAGCGATGACCGGAGACGTACTAACAATTTTCACACATTCACCAAGATTGGAGAACGAAGTTGTAAGATGATAGTGGATAGTGAGAGTTGTATTAATGATTTCTCCTCAGTGATTATAAATAAGGTTGGTCTGAAAGTTGAACCTCATCCTCATCCTTATAAAGTATCTTGGATCAATGAGGCTGCATTAAATGTTACACAGAGGTGTCTTGTCCTTATAGAGTTCATTGTTTATAAAGACAAGATATAGTGCGATGTGGTAACCATGAATGTGGGTCAAATTATCCTTGGAAGACCCTGGTTATTCGATAACGATGTTAACATTTATGGCCGTTCGAACATGTGTTTTTTTTGAACATGAGGGCAAGAAGGCCAAGTTGCTTCCTTCGCAACCCAAGAACAATGTTGCTGAGAAGAAATCGGTTACAAACAAACAAACAAAAATCAGCCTGATTAGTGCAAAGGACGTTGATCGTAAGATGACATAAGGGATGCTCATCATCATTCTCACTGCCCGAGAAGTCCCTAAAGAGTCGATTGCCTCGATTCCTTGTGAAGTCGCCCCCGTGATTAATGAATTCGTTGATGTCTTTCCTGAATATCTCTCGGACCAATTACCACCAATGCGCAACATCCAACACGCTATTTGTCCCGGGAGCGAGTCTTCCCAACTTGTCGCATTACAGGATGAATCCTACCGAACATGCAGAACGGAAGAGACAAGTCGATGAATTGTTGGAGAAGGGTTTTATAAAGGAAAACATGAGCCCTGCGCAGTGCCTGCTCTGTTGACGCCAAAGAAAGATGGAACTTGGCATATGTGCGTGGATAGTCGCGCGATCAACAAGATAACGGTAAAGTACTGTTTTCCATTCCCCGGCTGGATGACATATTGGATATGATGGCGGCAGCCAAAATATTCTCCAAGATTGATCTGAATAGTGGTTATCACCAAATCCGAATCTGCCCTGGTGATGAATGGAAGACCGCCTTTAAGACGAAGGATGGTTTGTATGAGTGGATGGTTATGTCATTTGGATTAACAAATGCTCCTAGTACATTTATGAGAGTAATGACTCAGGTATTGCGACCCTTCAGGGGCAAATTTTTAGTCGTATACTTTAATGACATACTCATCTACAATCAAAATCAGAAGCAACACTTAGACCATCTACGTCAAGTGTGTGGAGTGTTGAGAAAGGAGCAATTGTAAGCAAACCCAAAGAAATGTGCCTTTCTTACCAACAAAGTTATTTTCTTAGGGTTTGTAGTTTCTTCGAAAGGAGTATCTGATCCTGAGAAAATCAGGGCCATAGAGAGTGGCCAGAACCCCAAAGCATAAGAGATGTTAGGAGTTTTCATAGAGTTGCCACATTTTATCGACGGTTTATGAAGGGATTCAGCACGATCATGGCTCCGATAACTGACTGTTTAAAGAGTGGTGAATTCAATTGGTTGAAGTGTGTCACTAAAGCCTTTCAAGAGATTAAACAGAAAATGGTAGAAGCACCCGTTTTGCGTCTACCAGATTTCTCAAAAGTCTTCACGCCCCAGGAATCAGCATAGGTGGAGTTTTAAGTCAAGAGGGTCACCCAGTAGCTTACTTCAGTGAAAAAAACTGAATGATGTCAAGCTAAAGTACTCTGCCTATGATCAGGAATTTTATGCAGTGATTCAAGCACTGCGTCATTGGCGCCACTATCTTCTCCCACAGGAGTTTGTTATCTTCTCGAGCCATGAAACTCTTAAGTACATCAATTCTCAGAAGAAGCTTAACAGTAGACATGGTCATTGGGTAGAATTCCTCCATGATTATCCTTATACTCTTCGCCATAAAGCAGGAGTTGAAAACAAGGATGTTGATGCGCTCAGTCGTCGTTTGGCAATTTTAACAGTTTTGAGCAATCAGGTGGTTGGATTTAAGAAGATAAAAACTGAGTATGAGTAATGTCCTGACTTTCAAGAAATTTTCACTCTGTTGAAGAGCGGAACAACACGCGAAATAGATGGCTTTCTTCTGCAAGATGGATATCTGTTTCGATTTCGCAAGTTATGCATCCCTCGCACGTCTGTAAGAGAGTTTCTGGTCTGGGAATTGCATGCGGGAGGTCTCGCCGGTCATTTTGGACATAACAAAAACTATTGAGGTTGTTGAACATCATTTTTATTGGCCAAGACTTAAAAGAGACGTTAAGCTTGTTGGCAGGTGTCGCACATATCAGTTAACTAGACAGCGAAAACAGAACACTAGTCTGTATATGCCCCTGCCTGTTCTAAACTGTCCTTGGGAAGATATTAGCATGGACTTTGTGCTTGGACTCCTGAAAACCCTCAGAAAGCATGATTCTATACTTGTGGTTGTTGACTGTTTCTCCAAGATGGCTCATTTCATTCCTTGTTCAAAAACTTTTGATGCGTCTCGTGTGGCCAAACTTGTTAATGAAATTGGCATGGACTCCCAAAAACCATTGTGTCGGACTGGGATGTCAAATTTATGAGTTATTTCTGAAAAACCTTATGGCATCAAGGTGAAACAAAACTGCAGTACTCGTCTGTCTTCCACCCCCAACTGATGGTCAAACTGAGGTGGTGAATCGAACCTTAGGTAATCTACTGCGAACTTTAGTTGGTGAACATCTTAGGGATTAGAATTTGAAATTGTCTATTACTAAATTTGCATAAAACAATTCCATCAATAGGACAATAGGCATGAGTCCAGCAGAAGTAGTGTACGAGTTTAAATCTAGACAACCAATAGATCTCATTCCTATGAGTCAGTATGCTAGGACATCTGAGTCTACATCTGCATTTACATCACATCTTCATGTACAAAAAAAAAATCAGCAACAAAAAAAATAAGAGTAATTCAGCCTACAAAGTCCGAGTTGATCTTCATCGAAAAGTTCAGAGGTTTGAAGTTGGAGACTATATAATGGTTCGGATTCGTTCCGAACGGTATCCTCTGAGAACGGTAAAAAAATTGCATGCACGTGGAGCAGGACCTTTCGAAGTAATGAAAAGAATAAATAATGCATATGTTCTAAACCTTCCTGAAGTTTTGGTTTTAGTCCCATATTTAATGTTGAAGATCTGGTAGTATATAAAGGTCCGAATTTCAATCCGAGTAACCCTTGCTTAATGAGCCTACCCAAAACCTTACTTCTGAGGCACCCTCCTTACCTCCACTTTTGAATCTACCACCCTATGCAGCAGAACAGATTGATAAAATAATAGATGATGAGATTATATCTACTATTAATGGTGAAATTAGGCGGTATTTAGTCCATTGGAAAGGAAAGCTTGAATCCGACGATACTTGGCTAGATCGAGAGGATATGCAGCGGCTAGACCCTGACGCTCTAGAGCAGTACGAGACCAGCAGAGATATCCACTCGACGGGGTCAAGTTTTCCCCATTCCGGGGGAATTGATGATACCAGAGCATGTACACGATATGGACGTGTCTTTCAGTGTAGACGGTGCACCAGTTTGATAACCCAGACCTATGATTTTAGTGTTTTATTTCAGATGTATTTCTACTGCATTTTGCTTGTATTTTTGTTATATTTGATTGTATTCTTTTTTTATTTATTTTACTTAGTGGAGCACAACATGGGATGGTGGGTAGTTACTACTTTTAGTGGGAAGTTGTGTATGTAGTGAGAAGTTGTGTGAGTTGTCTATATGTATTTTCAGATTTGGTGCTGGTTTTTCAATGAAGAAAAGCTGAAATTTAATCCCCTCTTGCAAGTCTTACTCTACTCTCCCCTTTCTCTATCCTCTTCCTTCTTGTTAGCCTCTTCCCTACCTCTTACAACCCTCTATCTACAATCTTATCACCACCAGCAATAGGAACAGCAGCAACCTGTAGCCACAGTAGCAAGCGCCTGCAGCAGCAGCAAGTAGCAGCATCACCACCGCAGTGGCAGTGCAGCAGCATCAACACAGCAGTCCCAACGCTCACATCAGCCCTTTGATTTGAAGATTCATGCCTGAGATCGAGCCAATTTCACTTCTACTAGAGTACGACGGCGAGTTCTACAAGATCGTCTATTCAGATGACCACCCCCGGCTTCATCTACACTCCGAGTGTCCCACCGGTCTTCATTTTGTTTCTGCATCAACTATTTCCTCAAGTGATTCAGGAGCAACCCCAGAAGATCTATTTGAAGCTGAAAGTGACACTGAGGTACCACCTTCAGATTTGATTTTTCCCAATATGAGATCTCCAATATTTCTTTCCTTTGGACTTTATCAGTTCCTACAGTAGCGATTCTCTATTATATTATTTTTCTGTTGGCTGTCCTCATAAAGTAAGTTGAGCGCACTATTTGTTACCTTGTATCTGTCGATATGAATAGTACATGTGGGACTTGCCATCTCATAACATTGTTATTAATCTTTCAATTTCATCTCGAATCCTGTTGTATGTATACAATTAATTTACAATAAATATTAGTCACTATTTCAAGCTGATAACTTGTAGTTTAAATCGATCGCTTTTGTTGGTGAAACGTGCTTCATTTACTTTGTTGCTGAGCTCCGAACATGTACACACACGTTTCACATTAGTTTCACTCGTCAAAAACTTCTTAGTGTTTAGAACCTTGTCAAAAACTCCTCAGAAACAAGTTTGGGTTGTATTTGGGTCCCCGTGTACGCTAACTCGACCCACGTGGGTCTTGACCTATGATTGAATGTTGAAAATGCCCATGTCCTATGCTGTCAGATCAGTTTGTTGCCTCAAAAAAATTAACAGAAAAAGAGAGCAAAGGGAAGAAGAGGAGACATCTGATCCCAACCTCATCGTCCACCTCCAGGAGCTCGTCTTCCCCGATCGACACTGGGCGTTGGAGGCAGGTTGCTCGAGCTCGAGCCCTAGATCCTCGCCAGCGAGATGGGCGTTGAGGGCAGCAAGCTCGAGTTGCCATCTCGCTGGTAAGCAGAGCCTCCGAGATCAAGATCGAACCCTAGATCCTCGCCAGCAAGCAAAGCCTCTGAGCTCGAGTTGTCTCGAGCTCCGATTTGAATGAATTGTATGATCAGACTGGTTTTGGATTGTGCTGCATGTGGCTTGCGGCAATCTCTGTTTGTTTTTGTTGATTGGATTGGATTGGATTAATGGGGTTTTTGTTCTCTGTGGTTTTTGAGAAAAGGGAGCAATTTTCCACGAAAAATGTTTTCTTCTTGGGCTCTAGAATTTAGACTTTTGTTGATATTAATTTAATTTTTGGTGTAGCATTTTTCTCCCTCTTCTTTCCTTTTATATTTAACTTTTCAGTTTTATAATAATCTCCTTTTTTTCATTTTTACCTCTCTCGAGCTTATAAATCTCTTCACGATCAAATATATTCTTGCATGTTGTTTATTTGTTCAACTGAGACAGATCATGATAAAATTGGACAAAAATTTATAAAATTAGACAGAAATTGACTCAAGTGGACAATGGATAAAGTGGACAAAAATATATAAAAAAGGTAGAAATTAATACAGGTAGACAAAAAGTTATAAAAGTAGTCAAAAATTGATTAAAGTGGATAGAAAGAAAAAATGTTGGACAGAAATATATAAAAAAAGATAGAAATTGACGCGGGTAGACAAGGGAGAAAAATTATGCGCGACTTCTCGGCCAATGATAGGCCGATCTAGACTCGGGAGCATAATTTTGAGTTAGTTTGTGAGTTTGAGTTAATTTATGATTTTGAGGTAAATTTGCTTAAATTTTTGATTTTTTTGATAGGGGTGTTAAATTTGTAGGGATGCTAATTTTTTTGATTTCATGAATGGGATGCTAATTTTAATATATTGGGAGTTTGGTGTTTGTATTTTATAGGGGATATTAATTTAAATTTTTGATGTAGCATTCTATCCCTCTTCTTTCCTTTTATATTTAATTTTTTCATTTTATAATAATCTCCCCGTTTCAGTTTTACCTCTCTCGAGCTTATAAATCTCTCCATGATCAAATATATTCTCGCCAGTTGTTTATTTGGTCAAGTAAGACACATCATGATAAAGTTGGACAGAAATTTATAAAAGTAGACAGAAATTGACTGAATTGGATAGAAAGAGAAAAAGTTGGACAAAAATATATTAAAAAAGATAGAAATTGACGCAGGTAGACAGAAATGGACTAAAATGGACAGAAAAGAAGAAATTTGGATAGAAATATATAAAAACAGAAATTGACGCAAGTAGACAGAAAGGGAGAATGGGCGTGATCTTCCTGCCGATGAAGGACCGATCTGGAGCGAGGCCTATCTGGATCTGGGAAAAGAATTTTGAGTTAGTTTGTGAGTTTGAGTTAATTTGTAATTTTGAGGTAAATTGCTGATGAATTTTGATTTTCTAATTGGGGATGTTATTTTTTATGGGATGCTAATTTTTTTTTTGATTTCATGAGGGGGATGCTAATTTTAATTTATTGAAAGTTTGATGTTTGTATTTTTTTTTGGGATATAATTTAATTTTTTGGTGTAACATTTTTCTCCCTCTTCTTTCCTTTTATATTTAATTTTTTCTTTTTATAATAATCTCCCCCATTTCATTTTTACCTCTCTTTCAAGTATACAAATCTCTTCATGACCAAATATATTCTTGCCTGATGTTTATTTGGTCAACTGAGACATGAGAAAGTTGGACATAAATATATAAAAGTAGACAGAAATTGACTAAAGTGGACAGAAAAGGGAGAAAGGCAGACAGAAATATATAAAAAAAGATAAATATGCACCGATAGATAGAAAAGGAGAAAAATTGGGTGTGATCTCTTCACTAATAATGATCGATCTGGAGCGATGTCGATCTGCAGCCGGGAGGAAGATTTTATCCACTGTCATTAATAGACTCACATCCTTACGTAATAAGTAAAATATTTTAATAAATATATACATTTTAAATTAATAAAATAAACAATCAAATAAGTGAAAAATAAATAACTAAATATTCATATGTTATGAATAAATTGCTATTTATGTTAACAGCTAAAAGTTATTTACTATTAACTAAAACTAAATTACTTTTGGGTGTTCATTTCATAATTGCATTTTTCAAATATTTAAATGATTTTATAATTCATGTCTAACTTTTCAGTTTATGTCTACTTATTTTGGTCAAGTTAACAATATATATTGAAGTCAACATGATCGACACCTCCATGAAAATGATCAGCCATGATTCCCACGTGAGCACCCACAACAAAAGGACAGGGTCACCTAAGGGCAATACGGGGATTACAAAAATACATTGCGTCCTGGATTGTCCTTCAGTGGGGACAAGGACCTGCAAACACAACAAACTTGGTCAAAAGAGTTTTTGGCAAGGTTTTAAACAGTCAGGAGTTTTTAACGGGTGAAACATTTCTTGAGGAGCTAAAAGTAATTTTCTTAAATAGTTATGAAGTTCCAGATAGTTAAAGATGTTTATATTTAACTTAAATACATAAATATTTAACCGTGTTGGGGGAATATCGGAGTTGAACATTGACATCAATTTACGAGCGTTACTAATTTTCTAAAATTGATGAAGGAACTCGCAAATGCAACATGGGGGTATACGTCCATCGAATTTCAAGCATTGCGCCACATGTTAGGGATATTCCTGCTTTAACTGTTTTATTGGTGCAAGATGCATTGGTGATTATTATAAGATATTTTAGATGTTATTTATGCTTCAATTTAATTTTTTTAATTGAACACCCTTTAATAATAATATTTAATGTGTTTTTTTCATTTAATAGGGCTCTCCTATGTAGGTTTATTTGGGAGGTTTCATGTATCGATGATTAGATATAATCCAACAAGGAGTTACATATATTGTTTCTGATATTATTATATCTCTTCATGACAAGCCTCTCAAATTACTTCGAAAAGATAATCATTTAGCTTTCTCAACTGCCATGCGTGTTAATCTCCTGAATGGTGTAATCTTTATTGCTCTAGTATCCTATTGACTAAATTGTCTTACATTCACTCAACGGTCACGAGGCAATATGTTGTCTTAACAGGAATTAACCCACATCATCTCTATCAACCCACAACCATCATCGATGTTAAATCATGTCGTTGCCATCAACTCACAGCTGTCGAGGTCAAGGTCTCAATGTCAAATTCTCCACACCTTTAGATTGCCTCACTAATCACTATTGTCGCTCATCACCGCACCTCTTCTTGACCAAATTTGATTGTGACCTCTTGCAACATTCTTATGATTGTGACTGCCTGCAACATCTAATCGCGAATTGATTGTGTGATTGTTGTTTCTTCATCACCATCATCCTATACTCATTGCCACTTCAACACCATCGTTCTTGATTCATCATCGTCGCTTCTGTAGGTCACCTAGAGGGGGTGAATAGGTGATTAGCTAATCTAATGCCAACTAATGCGGAATTAAAACTATTTATGCAAACTAAAATTATTAGGCTAACACACAACGTATAACTAAAGGAAGCCGAATTCTCGGTAAGAGGCTCTGAACTATCTCCTCAAGATTCCTCTACATTAAGAGTTGAGGTGTCACTATGGCTCTCTTGGTTGAATACTAGTGTAAGCAAACAATCCCAAGCATATATTCAATTGAGCACAAGTATATCAAGCATATAAGGATGTTAACAATAAAAGCATGCAAGATATATAAACACAAGTGAGAGAGAGATGAGCAATCGCAAACATGAGAGAATTGTTTCGAGGTTCGAGCCACTTGCTCTTCGTCCTCGTCTTCACCACTATGAAAGATTTCCACTATAACGACATGCAAGATCACTCGGTGCCACAACACCTACAACAAGCTCTCTCAAAAACTCTTAGACCTGCAAGTCCCTCACTTGTTCCCGCAAGAACAACACCCGCGAACCCGAAAGCTCGCCGAGGCCGCAACCTTTACAACTTCTCAAAGTACAAGGTGGTGGAACACTTGTGATCACTTCTCTTGATCACAAAAACAAACTCTCACAAACAAAGATCCCTATAGGATGGATATAACAATAGATGGCTCAAACTTATGTGAGAAAAACTAGATAGAATTTGTGGTGAAAAACTCAAGAAATCTCTTTTGAAGACTCAAGAAAAATACTCTTGAAAAACTCTCCTTTTGATATGAAAATTAAGCCCAAAAACTTGTTGGAAAACCTCTGAAAAGATTTGAAAAATGGGCTCTAAAACTTCTCTAAAATCTTACCCAAAATTTGCCAAAAGACCCCTATTTATAAGGGCTAAAAAACTAGCCGTTGGGGACCAGATGGCCTGTCGGTAGACCGTGCGATCGACCGACCGGTCGACCGCACCCTGGCCAGGCTGGGTCAGTCGACCGCTAGGTCGACCGGGCCAAACAGAGACCAAGACTCTTTCAGTCAGTCGACCGGGTCGGTCGACCGCTGTGGGTCGTGCACGTTCTTGTGCACGTCGGTCACCGCTCGGTCGACCGAGCCCTAGTTCAGTCGATCGCTCGGTCGACCGCCATAAGCCCGAGAAAAAATTTTTAGCAACTTTTAAAATACATTTTAAATCTCATAAATTTCAATAAATCCACAAAAATAAGTTCATTGAAATACTTTGAAGTACAAATATGTGTGATCAAAAATCAACACATATTACAAACAATTTGAACTATTTTTGAGGTATAGAAATTTAGGCTTAAACCGAAAATCGTATTTTTCAAAAATCAACTTCAAAATGGAAAATGATTTTTTTCAAAACTTATACAAACACAAAAACAAGATATTAAACTACATTTGAAGCATAGTGTGTATGAAAATGATCCAATACACATAGGAGATGAAATATACTTATTTTTGACAATAAGCTCAAAATAAGTTTTGATAAATACAAAACTTAAAATCATGAACTAAAAACATCAAAATAAGTTTTTCTAAACATTTGAACCATCAATGTATATGGATGAGATCCAATACACATATAAACAATGTAAACTTATTTTGATGCAATCTATTCATGAAACCGAAAGGTATATTCTTTGAAGTTCAAAACCAAAACTCTATTTCTAAAAATTAAAACTATTTAACATGAAATATTTTATGTGTATATGAACTTGAGCAATCCATAACTAATCTATCATTTACATTTTATCCTAAAAATAAAAAACTTAAACTTACAAACATAGGACTCAAGTCTTAAAAAAATTCTCTTGAAAATCCTTTCCTCCATCTTGACTTGATCCAAACTTGACCCATGAGCTAGACTTCTCTTTAAGTACTTGATGCGATTTTGAAGCGTGAGCTCTTGAATCAACATGTGCTATCTTCAAAACTTGACTTCGAATCTTTCGTTGAAGCTAAACACCGACTAAGATCTGATAAAAATCTGAAACTTATTAAACACAAGATCATTAGTACTATAACTACATGAGTTAATCATCATCAAAATTAGAGTGATGTACCTTTAAGCCAATAGCTTCATCATCATCACCATTCTTGACTGCCCTAACAACATCCTAACAAATCTTGCTATTGGATCCTCCACTTTCTCATTAATGAGGCTAATGATTATTCTCACAATTGCTTCTCCACGGCCGCTACATTTCTAGTTCCTACTTTTTTCCTTATACGCTTACCAACCTTAAAAGAAAGACACAGTGCATAAAAGGTAAAACTGCTCGTTGAAGTTTGAAAGATTATGTTTATTATGATTGTCAAGAATCGAGCCAACTTAGGCTCTATGAAAGCCATGGCCTCCTGAAACTTTCCAAAATACCATATAGGTAAGAGTTATGGCCGCCACTAACTTCATGTAATCATTGTATATGTGTGACTTTAGCCCTTTAGCGTTATTTTAAGGCACAAATAAGCAACATAGGCTCGTGTGCCACGTGTGGCCCCCACAGGTATTAACTCTTTTCTTATTCTAATCTTTCTTATTTTAAGAAAAACATATTAATTCCAACCACAGCCTAAAAAGTAGGATAATATTTCCATTATGATTATGCATGTTCAACTAGTTTTTCTTAATAAAATCTTAATATGCATAGTACATCATTATATATAATATATATACTGCAGTAAATATACTCCCTCATTTAAAGGCTAAATTTTCCTTCCTTAATTTAGTAATCATGACTAAATTCTAAAGAGCCAAAATTTAATAACCTTTATTTTTCTTTTCATGCAGAGACTTTTCAATCTTCTCACTTTTCATATCTCTCCCTCTGGACCTCTCCTTGTCTTCTGATTTGATCCTAACTTTAGGAACTCTGCATCTCAAACTAATTTTAAATATCCACTATTAATCATTATATGTCAAAGTAAGAAGTTATATTTTTATTTTTAATCTTGTTATTATCACTGAGGTCTCCTTTGAATTGTATGTTTATAGACTCAACCCATCTATACACCAAAAAGGAGTCCTCTAAGTGTTTGTTAGATTTAAATTTGGAAATTTGCAAAGGTTAAGAAACCTCAATCACAGGCATGAACTATTTATTTCTTTTAAGTTCGTTGAAGTTCCTCTTCTTTTGTGTAATAAAGGTTAAGTTTGATTTTGTTACTATCTGGGGAACATATTAAATGATTTGTAAATGTAATATTAATTTAATAATATTTGTTAGCTTTTAATTTTGGTTTGCAAAAGTCAAGAAAAACCTCAATTACAGGTATGAACTATTTATTTCTTTTAAGTTCGTTGAAATTCCTCTTCTTTTGTGTAATAGAGATTAAGTTTGATTTTGTTGCTAACTATCTGGTAACAGATTAAGTGATTTGTAAACATAATATTAATTTAATAATACGTCAAAATTATTCTCCAACATCCAAAGCATATATAGATTTTTATTGCATCTTATGTTTAATAAACTCAATTCTTTTGTTGTTCAATTTCAAAGCTAGAAATTTTAATCGTAAATCCAATTCCATTTCCCCCCATACGGATTAATCCAAATCCAATATACAAATTTTAATTTAAAACAGTGAACAAAAGAGTGAAATGTGTTGATGCATGTTTTAGCATATGTTTGAAAGATGCAAAAGAAGAGAGAATAGTTGTTGGCACTTAAATTTCTTTATGAGTTGAAATATGAACTCGATTCAGCAAGATCTAACATCCTAGGTGATAAAGATGTCCTGTCATTTGCAAAGATTTACTTTCAAGCGCCTTATGTTGCTCACGAATAGCACTGAGTAAGGTTGTTTGGTGGAGATGAGAAGTCTTTTTGCGCAAGGACATAGACTTTTTCACTATAATGATAATGGTGGCCAATGTGGGTTTCAGTAGAGAGTAGTGGTAAGACATTTTCAGCAAGGGAGAGGCAATAGAGATGGTTTTCGTGGTGGGAGTCATGGTACTCAGGGTGCTAGGGGAGGGGGTTGTGTTGGTCGAGTTGGTGTATTTGCAAACATACTCATTGTGGATTAAAGAACCATACTCGTAAGACATGTAAGGATAAATGGTAAACCTCCTCGAGTAGCTAATTCTGCAATTATAGGATACTAGGAAGGAGCCCCCCGCGTAACGCTAGGGTTTCCAGAACTTAAAATAAATTTAAATTTAATGAAATTCTTGGTAGTACTTAAGAAGTTATCAACATTTTATAAAATAAAACTAAAAAACAAACAAAATGAGATCTTCCTTACCTGCAGATGACGTCTGGAGTTGATGAGGTCCTCAAGCTGATTAATCGCCGGTATTGAGGTGGCGAGGTCGCCAGTGGTGGTGGAAGGTGGTGCTTGACTGAGAGATCAGTGATCGAGACGACCCTTGATCGCCGGGTTGCGAACGACTGAAGGAGAGAGGAGAGGACGCCACGGTGCCTTGCCATGGTGTATGTTTAGGGTATAGAGATCTCAATGATCTAGGGTTTGGGGATTCTTGGGCTTGGATGATAATTTCAGTTTATCATAAAAGAGCATGATTAAAATTTAACATTCATAGAATTGGAGCTATTAGATCTGTAACATGCAAAAATTTGGATACCATGTCAAAAGCAAAAAGTAGCAAAGAATTGGCTGTACTTGAGCCTTAAAATATAGAAAAAAAATCGATAAATTTGAACAAAAACCGATATACGCACAGAATTGAACATATCTGAGCTTGTACGAAAGTTGAGACATGGACACAATTGAGCGTACTCGAGACCAACAACGATTTAACAAATTTTCAAAAAGCTGCAACTATAATGTACGTGACTCAAAAATATCATGTCAACTTGTAAAACATGAGGGGGTGAGCTGCATTTTCATGCCTCATCGTCCCCATTTTCATAACTTTCTTTTTTCTGAACCACAACATGAAGTTTGTATCCCCATTGGCTTTTCATCACTGTCACATGTAGTAACATGGGAAAGCTGCAATTAACTTGCCTCCTTATCCCTCAATTCCAACTATTTATACCAAATTAGTCAAAAAAAACTCAGGCATTTTCAGCAACACATAAATCAAATGCAAATGCAACTCTTGAGCTGACATAACTGATAATATTCTTGACAAACGCAAAGTCAATACTATTAGAACTGTAAGTATTCAAAATAGTAACACAAAGTTATGGAAGAAAAGGCAGCAAAGAATTTCTAAGGGTCATTAAGGCCCTTGTGATCATCATGGAATTTGTAAATTTCATCTGAAAGATACTAATTCCAATTGTCTAGGCCATAGAAAATCAGAGTCTTCCTTGTCTCAGGGGTTGAATTAATGTGAACCTAATCATAAACATAGAGACCATCGTCCATCAAGAAGAAGCATTTCCCTAATTAGACATTGTAAAATAGTATCATAAAGGAGAAGTTCAAGAATATAAGAATTGTAAAACATCATGCAAGTGGGATGGGACCGTGGTGGCAGGAGAGGACGCAGTCGACACCACTGAAAGTATGCTTTTAAAAATAAAAGGAAAAATATCAGTATGGATCAGATTGGGAAAAAGAGAGGGACCAGACAAACTCAGACAATACAAAACTACTTTCGTTGCCACTTGAAACGGTTGCAGTAGGCATGTATTTTGGAGCTAAGCAAATTTATC